>JAABLL010001045.1:0-10256 GCA_012295475.1 Phytophthora gonapodyides
AATCCTTGCTGTTGCTCTGGCGCTTGGCAACTTGCTGCAGCTGCCACAATTCAGCACGCAGAGAGGCAACTTGAGTTACCAACGCCGAAGACTCGCCCTTCAATCGGTTCTCGCACTTGGTAATGAGAGGTGTGGTGAAGCTGATCAGTTTGGCGTCATTTAGCCGCAGAAGTCCCAACGCCTTGCAAAACTTCCACTTCTTAGCCAAACTCTCGCTGTCGTTTTCATTCTCGCTCTGCTTGAAGAGCTTGCGGCCAGCATCGAATAGGACCTTCTCCGCATTAGAGTCGATCTCCTCGAATGAAAGCAACCAGTAGGGAGTGCTTCTTCCGGAGCGCACAATGTACGCGCTCTGGCCTTCATTAATCTCACCAGCATTGTGCGCGACGTAGTCTCCAAGCTGACACTCCAGCGAGCTGAAGGCACCCACATCGGTTTTCACGAGGGTCTTGAGACCGAATTCCATCGCGTTGGGTAGCAAAAAGTTCACAATGAAGCCAATATCCACGTGACGGCTGTGCAGCTCCTGGTGTACGAACTCCACAAGTTTCTGCCGCCAGTACAACGGCTCTTTCTCGTCCGCGGCCGCAGCAAAAACGGCCTTCACCTGGGCAGAAATGACATCGCCTTCAGCGGGGAACAGCCGCCAAACCGCCTCAAACGTCGACATTATCACGTCTCTCAGCGCTGGGCTGTGTGAAACTAGAACCTTGTTTTCCGGAGATACCAGCGCTGTGCAGACCTTGTGAACGCTGCGCACTCGCAATTCGTACGCGTCACTTGCCCCTGTGATGAAGTTGCCCATCCGAGAAATCAAAAACTGGAGCAGGACACGCAGCACGCGGCTCAAGTACAGGTCATCCGCCTCCGATGGACTCGCGTCCTTCTCGTGACGAATATTCGCCACCTTGTTCACCACCAGGACAAGACACTCGAGCATTTCGCCCGCGTGGTCGGCGTCTGTGTGCTTCATCATTTGTCCGCAGGTCTGGAACACGACCTCAAAGACCGCGTCCTGCTGCTCGAGCTGCTCCTGCGTCTCGGAGCCCTTGGGTCTGAAAGAGCCGAGCAACAACAGCAGCACTTCGCGCATCCGCGAGTGGAAGCCATGGTTGACGTTCTTCACAAGCGCGAAAAAGAGTTTGGCCGAGCCGTCCCTGAGGATCTCGTCAGTGCGGCCAGAGCCCTTAACCAGCGCCGTCAGGTACGCGCGCAGGTACTTGCGCATGGCCTTGGGTGACTCGAGGCGACGCAGCAGCACGGCCAGCGTCTGCGCCGCGAAGTTGCGCACGAACTCGCGCGGGTGGCCCAGCAGCGGGAAGTAGCACTTGTGCACGGCGTCCATGTCGGCCAGCAGCTGCACGCGCAGGTAGCTGAAGAGCATGGTGAGCGTCTTGAACACCTGCGTACTGAGCTCCGGGTCCTTGGTGTCGATCACAGCCACCACAAGCGGCAGCGTCCCGGCGAAGTGCGGATAGAACTCCTTGCCCAACTCGCGGGCCAGCGCCGTGACAAGCTTGAGCGCGGGCACGAGCCGCTGGCGCTGCACGACGGGGTCGGCTGCGTCGTCGCGCGCCTCCTGCAGCTCTTTCTGCAGACGCTTGACCACCTTCTTAAGGTGGTGCAACAGCTGCGGCGTGGTAGTGACCAGCGGCTGCAGCGAGCGGAAGAGCAACTGGAAGCTGTCCAGCGTCGTGAGCTCCGCCTGCAGCGCCAGCTCCTCTCTAAAGGACAGCGCGGACGCCTCGTCCACAGCGCCTGTCGTCTTGGTGTGCAGCGTCAGCTCATTCTGCAGGTTGCTCACACGCTCCTCGACCTTCTGGAAGCGGTGACGCCGTTTCTTGGCCGGCGGGGGCTCCATGGTAACAAGGAACGAGTGCACGCGCGGGCTTGCGGCTTTTGATAGTGACGTCCAGTGTGCTGGTCTCCAGTCAAAATCGTTTGGCTGGTGAGCCCGAATTGGATGTGGTACACACAAAAAGGCAACTTGAGGACCATCACTCTTGTGAACATGTGCTTTGTATTGAAGATGTCCTTAACATTCGTTACGGTCCTTTGAATAGAGGGGCGGGGCCGGAGCGGGAATGCTTGAGCTTGGGCTGGAGCAGGCGAGGCGCGGTGGTTGCGCTGCTCGGTCGTCGAAGTGGTGGCGAGGCTTCCACCAGCACACGGCGCGTGGTGCGAGCGGCCATCCGCTTGGGTCGGTCTGGCGTGCGCATCACCACGGAGGACGTGGTAACTGCACGGCGCAACGGAGGTGACGAGCTGCTCTTGCCTGCTGCTGACGGTGCGGTTGATGTTTGCTGTCGAGGTCGCTCGGACAGAGTTCGTTGCAATTGGGGCGCGTTTGACGTTGCAGATCTACCCATAGCTGCCCGCCGCAGTAGGTCAGACTCTCCGGGCCTCCTGTTGCTTCCTGGACGCATCTTTTCGTTCAGCATTGCCTTAGCTAGCATACCCGGAGCAGCGGGTGCACTTGACGGCCTCGCAGCACGATCATGGTTGCTATTGGAAGAACTGCTGCTCTTGCTCTTGCTTTTACTGCTGCTCTTGGACAGCCGCCGCGACTTGTGAGGACGTGAATGCACGTGCGTTTGCTGCAAGTGCGGGAGCTGGACCTCCTTAAAGATGGCACACGATTCCAGGTGAGCGCGCTTTGTGGGTCGTTCTTGGCGCAGCGCCGACAAAATGCTGCCTTTGACAGTAGGTGTTGGTAGTTCGGCTGAAGGTGGAGGCGGCTTCACCACGGGCTGCAACTACGTACGGATCAACACAAAGTAAGCACAGTCAGTAAGGCAACAGCTACTTGACAGTCAACACAGCGGGTGCACTCACAGCCGGCAACAGTGCGTCAGCGTTGCTCTCGTCGTCCTTGGCATCTTCCTCCTCTTCCAGTTCGTAAGTCTTCAGCAAGTACCTCATCAGCTCTGGCATCAACACCTGCATCCTCGAAGACAGCTGCTGTTGCAGGAACTCCTGGAACGGCGAGCGCTCGTCTGCATCCGCCAGCGAGGGCGGGTTGGCGGCATCCAGCAGCAGCGCCACTCGGTCCAGCAGCCCTCGGATCTCCTTCTTGAGCACCTTCCGCTCCTCTTTCCGTTTCTTCGTCAAGACGCCGTAGCGCAGCATTCGGCACACGAGTTGCAGCTGCAGCACGCGTACTTTGGCTGCACCCGGCGTCTCCTTGCTGCTCACGGACGCGTTCAGCTCCGGCAGCTTCACCACTAGTCGGTTCGTCGCCGCAGCCAAGCGCTTCTTCATCTCCCTGAGCTGCTTCTTGTCATCAGCCGTCAATGTGGCCGTCTCCTGACCGTCACTCTTCTTGGCGGCGCGCAGGCGTCTTTTGCTCAGCTTGGTCCACCACTCGCCGCCCTCCTGCGCCAGCAACAGATCCACAAACGCCAGCACGCCATCCACCTGTGGCTTGTTCGTCTGCTGCGCGCGTGAGGCAGCCGCAGAGGCCTCCACCACGTCCGCCAGCGCCGCCGCCTTCACGTACTCCGCTTGCCAGTCGGTCGCCATGCTTGTCAAATTCCAAAATGCCACTCACTTGGGTTTTGTATGCAAGGAAAAGCGCGGGAAGGGATCCGCAATTAGCGCGCGCAAATTCAACAGCGACCGTCACTCTTGAATTCCGCACTCAAAGACGCCATGGCTGACCGCGAGGACGACGACTCTTCCCCCGAGACTCTGGAGGTGCAGCCGGAGCTGGCGCTGCAGATCCGCAACGAGAAACACTTGAAGCAGGTGGCCGTGGCGGCGCGACGGCCGCGCGCTCGCGCGTCGTGCGTCAAGGGCCAGGATGGCGAGGACACCAAGCACTGGGAGCTGCTGCTCTTCAGCTTCTCGGACTCCAGCGAGCTGGCCAACCTCGAGTCGCTGCTGGTGCAGCTGGCGCCGTCCACGTGCTACTTGGCCGCAGATCTGGAGCAGTCCCAGGGGGTGGGGGACAGCAAGAAGCTGCACGCGCTGCTGCAGACCCATGACGTGGCCGCTGTCTACATGAAGAAGCAGCTCTTCCAGGACACCAGCGGCGTCGAAGCCAACGTGTCCAGGCTGCTGGGCGCTAGCACGCTGGCAGAGTACCAGGACGTGCTGGCATCCAAGCTAGCCGCCGGCTCGCTGACCTGTCTGCTCGAGGCGCTGGGCGTCATGGCCGACGCCGACGCCTTTGGCTGCTACACGCTGCAAGAGGGCAACCTCTCGTCGGCCATGCAGCTGGACAGTGCGGCGGTCTGGTCGCTCAACCTGCTGCCGGAGCCGAGTGCCGCGACCACTGGCGTCACCAGATTCGGAGGCAGCGTGCTGGACATCCTGAACCGAGGCAAGACGCCCATGGGCCGACGACTGCTGGAGCGCTGGATCCGACAGCCGCTGGTGGATGTCAAGCAGATCGAGACCAGGCAGAGCCTCGTGCAGCTCTTCGTGGACGACTCGTCTCTGAGGATGGAGCTGCTGGACGAGTGCATGAAGGCGCTGCCGGACTTGGGCCGACTGGCTATCAGTCTTGAGAGGAAGAAACACGCCAAGATCACGGACTTGGTGAGTGTGTACGATGCTGCTGTCGGCGCTATGCCGCGGATTCTCAAGCTATTACAGACGACGGAGGCTGGTGGAAATGACGCACTCGCGCGACTTGTGAAGGAGAAGTTTGCTGCTCCGTTGGAGAAGGAGTTGGCGGACTTGAAAGGATATACTGAGCTCGTGAAGGAGGTTATCGACCTGAACAGCCGTCCGACGCTTGTGGTGAACGCGAAGCACGATGAGAATCTGCAGGCGCTGCGCGAGGAATGGGACGGCATCCTCGCGGACATTGAGGAGGAACACCGCAATGCTCTCGACACCATCGGCGGCGATATCAAGTGCGAGAAGGATAAAGTTCGCGGGTTCGCGTTCCGTGTTGTGAACAAGAAGGAGGAGGCACGACTGTCCAAGCTGCCGTACGTGCACATCTGTCAGGTTCTCGTGAGTGGCGTGCAGTTCACTACGACTAAACTGAAGTCGCTCGCCAGTGAATACCGCCGCATTCGCAGTGAATACGAGGAGCGGCAGGCTCACTTGCTGAATGCTGCGATTGACGTGGCCAGCACTTACGTGCCAGTACTCGAAGCTGCGGCCGCTACGCTGGCAGAATTGGATGTGCTGCTTGGCTTCGCGCATGCAGCGTGTCATGCCGGATCAGGCTACTGTCGCCCCACCATGGAACAAGACGGCGAGTGCATTGTGCTGACGAGCGCACGCCACCCGTGTGTGGAGCTGCAGGATGAAGTCGATTTCATTCCGAATGACTACAACTTTGAGCGCGAGAAGTCCCGCTTCCAGCTCGTCACGGGGCCTAACATGGGCGGCAAGAGTACCTACATTCGTCAGCTCGGCGCCATCGCAGTCATGGCACAGATTGGCAGCTTCGTTCCCGCCGAGGTCGCCCGGTTGCCCGTGTTCGACAAGCTGCTAGTCCGCGTCGGTGCGGGCGATCTCCAACAAAGGGGTGTTTCGACCTTCATGCTGGAGATGCTGGAAGCATCGGCCATCTTGCACAAGGCCACGGAGCGATCGCTGGTGATCATCGACGAGCTGGGACGAGGAACGTCAACGTACGATGGCTTCGGGCTGGCCTGGGCTATCTCCGAGTATTTGCTCACCAAGGCGCGCTCGATGTGTCTTTTTGCAACGCACTTCCACGAGCTCACGGCGCTCAAGCACGAACACCCGAAGGGGTTTGCCAACAAGCATGTCACTGCCGTGGCCAGCGACCGGGAAATCACCATGGTGTACCAGGTGCGCGACGGCCCCTGCATGGAGAGTTTCGGCGTCCACGTTGCTTCCATGGCTGGCTTCCCTTCGTCGGTGATTGAGTGCGCTCGGCGAAAGAGCCAGGAGCTCGAGGGCTTCGAGCGCGCCGTGGGCAGCCAGGAGTCGACTGCCAAACGATCCGCGTCGGATGCATCGCTGCCAGAGAGCGACCAGCCTCCTGCGAAGAGGCTCGCATCGGAGAAGGAGTTCCTGTCGGCCTTCGCAGCTCTTCCTCTCGATAAGCTGGCGCCTGCGGAGGCACTCGCAGCCGTCCGCAAGCTTGTTCCTCAATAAGATGACAACTAGATACAACATCTCACATTCGGACGTGTTCTAGGGCATCATTTGAATGCACTGCTAGCTTGCAGCATCCGCATCGTCGCTGTCACTATCGCTACCGTACGCCACCAGCCCCAGTCCAGCCGCCACCGGCTTTGGTTTCTCTTTAGCTGTCGGTGTCTTCGCCTCGGTCTTCTGCTTCTTCTGCGCCGGTTCCTTCTTCGGAGAACCTGCCGTCTTGGATCCCGCCTTGTGTGGCTTGTCCTTCCCAGCTTTTCGCTTCGCCTTCACCACTACCACCACATGCTTCGCACTGTTCACCGCCTTCAAGTCGTCCTTGGCAGGATACTTCTGCAGATGCTGCGCCGTCAGCGCACCAGCAGCCGGTTTCGGCGCACCTCGAGCTACCACTGCAAATGCATTCACCGACAATGCTGTTAGCACCCTGGCCCCGATACTCTAGAACTCCAGAACAGCAACATCGAGCAGCTCTGTACGGAATTTGGCAAGGTCCTCCTCGTGCTGCGCTTGGCGCCTCCGTTGAACGTCCTCCTTCCTACTCTCCAGGTCCTGGATGTATTCAAACTCCTCTTCATCGAGGCCCTTTGGAGGGGCTGCAGCCATACACAACCAAAACGATGAGCACACGGACCCACGGGTATCGCTGCTCAACAGGTCACAGACGCACCGAACGGGTTGTTTTTCTCCTTCCATTCGCTGTCCTTCTGCTCGCGGCGCTCCTGCAATTGCTCGTGCAATGGCTTGTATCCGGCCGCGTCCTCTGCGCGCGGGGCCGGTGCCTCCGTCACGCGCTTCTCCTCTACGTTGTCGCCGAAGAGCTGGCGGATGGAGCGATGGAGCGTTAGAAAAGAAGAGCGGCACGCTGGAGCATGAGCTGACGCACCCCATCAGATGAAGTGAGCACGGACGTCGATACGAAGCCTGCCAGGGATGCCCGCGCGCCGGCGCCGCTGCTGTCTCGAGCTTCCATCAGGCCAACAGGTTCTAGGAAAATACTTCCCAAAATTGGATCCGGATAACTATTTTTTGGATCCGGATATCGGAAAACCTCTACACTTGATTTCACTATGGAAAATTTCCGAACGGAATAATTCTACGAAGAGGAAGAAATACGAGAGCACACCACGCAGCAGTAGTTAATAGACCCTGGAAACGAGCTAAGCTTACTTCGATTGTTTTTATTAGTTCAATTGCAGTCACCTCGTCTCATTTTGCACTCAGCCAAGATGCGAACGCGATGCAGTCGAATGCTGACGCCCAGCTCTTCAAGATCGCGGTCGGTTGCCTGCAGTAGCAGCGTACCATCGATGCCTTGCGCACGAAAATTGGCGCCATAGCTTCCGTTGTCGAGCCCCAATGAATCGAGGAAGTTCTGCACGTCCCGAACTCCCCACTGCTCCATAGCTTGGTCTTGATGTTCAGACTGTTGTAGCTCATCCAGCGAACCGCCACTAGCTTTTTGAAGTCGTCGGCTTGGGGTGGACATTCCGGTGCCTCGCTTGAGCTCGTCAATTCTCGCCTTAGACAACGACGCATTCACGCGCACTACGAGATCGTTGCGAATCTGCTCGTCTTCCAGTAGCGTGGTCTCAAGGAGTGAAGAGTACACTCCCTTCTTCGGTTCGCGATTCAATAACGCAGTGTCAACGGCAGACTGTGATTGAGACCGAGCGAGCCCTCGGTGATCGTCATTCGACTTGCGCCGGTCTTTGGTGGCACGATAAATGGCCTCTTTGCGCTTGAGCTCATTCTTGCGCTGGTACAAGTCACCCGAGCGAAACTTAAGGTCGTTCACGAGACTTCCGATCCGAGTCTGGAGCCGACGGCGTTTATCCGGGAGGATGGCATCTTCGAGACGTGCTTGTAGCGCGGTGAGCTCGTCGCGCATTGCACCTAGCTCATGTTGTGTTTGAGTAATGAGCTCCCGGCTCAGTGCGATATCCTCGCGCATGGCAGATTCTCGGGGATTGACTGAAGCTGCAGCAGCACCGAGTGGAGCAGAGCTTTCGCCTTGACTGGCGAATTGGACCTTCATTCGTGTTGGTGAGCTTATCTGCATGGCAGCTTCGAGCGGAGCAACAGCAGCGCGCGCAGGATCCGCATCTACAGACGAGTGACTCAATCGAATTTGTCGACGACGAGCATCCGCCTCTCGTTCCCCCAGTAGCAATTTCGACGCAGGGAAAACGCGCCGCATGCTGACGTCGCCGACCCAGTTGCTAAACAACTGGAGGGCGGCGTCTGGCTCGGTTTCCCGCAGCGCCGGGTGATCGAGGTGCATCTGAGCAAGAAACGGGTTCTGCGTCAGTCGAAGCACCTGCAGTGACTCAAGCAGAGCGACACCTCTGAAGGACGCCAGGAAGTCCAAGTCGGCCGTCATCTTGAGCAAGTAGTTCACGCCGCGCCACTTGAAGTTCGTGGCCTGCGCTTTGGCTTTCTGCTGTTGCTGCCACTGATCAATGTCCTCCACAATCTGCACACTCACGGAGCGCAGCTGATTGATGACACTTTCAAACACCATCGGCGCTTTCGATATCCCAGAGATTCGAGGCTGCTGCGCCTTTTTCGCCGCCCCAAGTAGCTGCTGTAAAGCCTCGAGGCACCCTTCACGTTCCACAATTTTCCTCACGATGTCCATGTCGTAGGGCTTTTCGAACGAGGCGCATGGCGGAAAAACCAGCGCTGCCGCACCAGAAGCGCCTCTCGTTTCGGCTGCTAACGAGGTCATCGGATGCAGTCGAGGTCACGCTGAGCTGGAGATGAATTTCCTAGTACATTCGGGGCACGAGTCAGAAGCAAGAGCCTTCCTTGACAAGCGAGATGGAAATAGTCTGCATCGAGCTGATGTAAAATAGCTCACCTTCACCAAGGGGGGGGGGGGCATCGGCGAGCTCGATATCAAGATGCTGGCACTCCACGGCGTTCGGGTTTCATGGGTTTGCTTTATTTCTTCATGGTGTCCGCAAACGGACACTATTGCAAGACCTGCAGACAGCGATAGCCACCAGCCTGCCATGCAATAACGCCCTCCGCCAGTCTCATACGCTGCATCTGCCCGTGTGGCAGGTCAAAACCCCATCCACTACAGAAGCCGACTAGTTCTTGGTCGTATCCGGGTCGAAGTCGTCCAGCGTGTATTCGCCGACGTCGCCCTCGCCACTGCTGTTACCAGCCTTGGCAGCCAGACGCGCCGCGTCCTTGCCGTTCTGCTTCTGGATGTTTCCGAAAATGGTGAGCGCTGACGCCACCATGCTGGACGGGTCGTTGACATTAGCCGGGAGCAGCACGGTGGTGCCCTCCTTGGCGATGTTGCCGAAGGCGTCTACGTACTTCTCGGCCACCTGGAGTGCCACGGCGTCGCGGCCGCCCGTCTCCTGGATGGCGCTCGACAGCCGCTGAATAGCGCTGGCCGACGCGTTGGCCTTGGCCAAGATAGCAGCAGCCGCACCTTCCGCCTCCAACACGGCCGCGCGCTTCTTACCTTCAGCCACGTTGATGTACGCTTGGCGCTCACCCTCGGAATCCAGGATCTCGGCGCGTTTCCGGCGCTCGGCCTCGGCCTGCATGTCCATGGCGGCCTTGACGCTGCGCGGCGGGGCAATATCCCGGATCTCGTAACGCATACACTTGATGCCCCAGGCCTCGGAGGCCTGGTTGATTGCCTCCACGATGCTGAGGTTGAGCGACTCGCGCTCCTCGAAAGTCTTGTCCAGCGTGATCTTACCCAGCTCCGAGCGCATGGTGGTCTGCGCCAGCTGCGTGACAGCGTACAGCGGGTCCTCCACGCCGTAGCTGGCGTTGTACGGGTCGATGATCCTGACGTACAGCACGCCGTCGATGTTGATGGTCACGTTGTCCCGCGTGATGGCCGTCTGGCCCGGGATCTTGATGGCTTCTTCCTTGAGCGAGTGCACGTAGGCGATGCGATCCACCATGGGGATGAGGAAGTGCAGGCCTGGTGTCAACACGTCGTGGAACTTGCCGAAGCGCTCTACGACCCACGCACGCTGCTGCGGCACAATGAGCACGCCCTGTAGCAATAGAAAATACACGAGATTGCATTAGGATCCTGGACAGATCTACGTCCAATGCCCTGCGACGCACAATGTTGACGGGCGTGTCCTGCATGCGCGGCACGCCGCTGTCGTCGAAGGACGAGGCCA
>JAABLL010001047.1:0-10247 GCA_012295475.1 Phytophthora gonapodyides
GCCAACATGGGATCGGAACCACCTCCTGCCACGAGCGGCGCGGCAGACAAGGGTGGTCATCACGCACGCCCGCCTGAAGCGCCGGCGGAGGCCAAGCAGGGGGGAGACGTGTCCGCAGATGCACGGCCGGAGCCACTAATTTCTTCATGTTCGCAGTTCGAACGAAGTGAGAAATGTCGAAGGGGGTGCTCGGGCGCGTTTGTGACCGTACGACCTTCGGTCAACCGTAGTTAATTGCAACGTTCACGCAACCTCGATTCGTTATCGGGGGGCGAGCATGCGTTTATCGGCACACCGGAGACGCCCAAGCACGTGGTCGTCACAAGGACAACTCGTACACGGAGCTGCTGAACGCTGCCGCCAAGCAGGTAGCGTGCTCACCTGAGCGGACCGCGTAGTCGTGTTTTGGTTGACTATCAAAGCATAATTGTGACTTGCTAAAAAGATACTTTGGCCATGCAGGCGATGAGCGCGGCTCCTGGATGACACGCTGCTGACGCAGCTGGCGCAGCAACATGGCGGCGTGGAGTCGCTTCTGGACTCGTGCTTCGACTTCTTGCCTCGTAGACCGACTTCTACGCGGTCTCGGCCGACCCAGCGAGCCAAAAGATGGGCTTCCTGCCGAGCCAGGCAGAGGAGAAGGTGCTCGAAACCTTCCACAAGTACCCGATGAAGAGTCTGGCGGTGCGAAGGCCAAGGTCTCGGGGACAATACAGCCAAGAAGGTCGACGAGGAGGCGCCCAAGCCTAAACTGATGGAGGACGGCAAACAAGGTACAACGGAGCTCCCGAGACCGGTGACATTGAAGCTTTTGTTTGGCATTGGTGGCCCCACTCACAGCGTGGCACTCCTCAACACCGCCAAGGGATGGTTGAGTTGGTCGCCAGCAAGGACAGGGACACCCTCGGCTGCTAGGGTTTCATGGCTGCAATGTCCAAGTACTGCGCCGAGTCGTTCCTGCGGATGCACCTCGGTGCACGACAGGACGGACGCAGTGCTGTCGATCGGCAAGACGTGCGTCGGCATGGTTCAGCGTCAGGTATGTGGATTCATTTTGTTCACATCACAGCGTATGGTGGCAACGACTTACAATTTTTCTGTTCATACGCTGTAGTTAAATATTTTGATTCTGCGCTTCGGCGACAACCTCCATCGACGGCTCGCGCACGTTGGCGGCTGCCACTGGCATGTGAAAACTCGCTAACAGGAGGTCACTGATATTGTTGAGCCGTTCTTCCTCTTCGAGTGCGTGCGCAGGCGGTTTCGACCACGCAGCAAGCTTCGCAGTAAATGGTTTTAATGCAATCAATCCGTTCCGAGTCGTCACTCGCGACACGAGCAAATATGTTTGTTGGGGCTTGTTGACCACCGCGTGATTCGACTTCCAATCCATGACTACCATTGACTGTAGTGTTTCTCCTTGCACCTTGTAAACCGTCGAGCCGACCGCACAGACAAATGGAAATTGCTGTGGTCGAACCGTGATGGATCGAGGTTGCCCATTTGGTGCTGGCACAAGTTTTACGGTCATTTTAGAGTACGCCTGTGTCGCGAAAAACACAGGAAACAATTCTCTGTTTACACCTGGTCGGATCGCTGTTGCCTGCGGCCTTGGGACTCGAATCACTGCGTAGTCAGGTGGCTTGGTAGGCAATTGCACGATCGTAGCCGTCGCGCCATCGCGAACCAGTCGAAACTGGGTGTCGGGTGTGAAATGCACGTACTCCAGTTTTCCAAGCGTTCCGTTGGCGATGCCTTTGACAGTCGCCACGTTCTGGGTGACCTGAATGGGCATGCCGTCAATCAAATCGAGGTATGGAGCCATTCTGCCGAACCGATTGTCAGGCAAGCTCAACACAAGCCCAAGGTCGCTTTGACTCAATGCATTGAGCGCGCCCTTGAAGTTGGCGAGAACACGAACGGGATATTCATTAGTGGGCAACTTCGAAGCCGTCTCGGCGATAAAGGCGTTATTGATTGCCAAGCGTGACGCGTTTTCAGGCGTGACGAATACCGCAGAGCTTCCCACTTCGTTAAAAAGCGATTGACTGTCATCGTTCTCCTCCCGAATCACTCGTGCATTGATCATACTGATAAAAGCAGGGGTCCATTTCCCCAACCGCGCGTTGCGGCACCCTTCACCCCACTCTGGGTCGTTGCGGAAGCGTATGGACTCTTCCAGGATGACGACGGTGGTTATTTTTCTCCACAGGTCGAAGCCTTCGAGGTCGGCAGTGCTCGGCTTTACTTTGTTAGCTGCATTTATGTAGATTGGATCCGATTTCACAGGCGGCATCTGAAGAAAATCGCCTACAAGCACGACATGAACCCCACCGAATGGAACGTTATCCATCTTCATATATCGCCGTAGTAGTTTGTCGAGTTTCAGCCATTCACACTTGCTCATCATCGAAACTTCGTCAATGACTAGGAGATCCAACGGCGCGAATTGTTTTTCCTTGATGGAGTGCTCCAATCGAACCACGAAACTGGCCAGCGTACGGCCACCGATCAGCGTGGCTGCTTTACCTGTTAATGCTGTTTTGACAATGGTGTTGCTACGGTGCCAGCTGGAGCAAAATGCATCCACGGCGTCGATGACACGACTTTTACCAGTACCTCCAGGGCCACCGAGGAACATCAGCAACTGGTCGTTTCGGAAACGGGATTCATAGTCGCTACCGCGGTATCCGCTGGAGTAGTCGAGGTTGCCTATCTGCTGGTGCAGGAAACGGTGAAGCAGCGCGCTTGCGATCAGAAAAAATGCGATGTGCTGTCGCCAATTGAGCGTGAACGCCTTCGAAACTTCGTCAATTCTTGCATATGAAGAAAGCGGCGGACGATCCGTCTGCTGGCTCGGCGGCGACCAATCATTGTTTGTCTCTAGCGCGCTCTCAATAAGATCGATCACTTGAGCAGGTCTGACGTCGGCAAATTGCTCAGTTGGTTGAAGATCTGCTTCATCATTCTGGGAATTCTTCACCCATTGCTGCAGCTCCTCGAGGGGTATGTCTAACGCCGGTCCGGGATTCCGCAGATCAATGGCCGCGTGAACCGTACTATCAGCTGTGCTAGTCAGTAGGTTTTGATACATTACGCTTGATGCCATTGAACCAGAGTGTTTAGTTGGGAAGATTGGCAGAGTCGGTTCATCCGCAGATGAACCAGCGGCATTAAATGCATGACCAAAATCATCGGTTATGCCGACGGCCGGAGTCATGGTATCATCATCATTGCCCAGCACTGCGTCGACGTCAATACGCGTTCCAATGAGCTCGTCACTGTCATTTTCAGGGTCGGCATCATTGGATGGATCATCCTCCTTTGCTTGCATTGTGGCGCGATAATAGTCATCCATATTTGTCATTATTTCGCGGATGAAAGTCGTCCGTGTGGGTTCCCAGCGTAAGTACGCTTGAATCCATGCCTCCTCGTTTGTCGGATCATCGACGAGATCCAGGATATTGCGAAATGGTTTGAAGAGCACCAACGCGCACTGGCTGCGCTTGATGACTAGATCACGAGGCGTTTCAGAGTTCAAGTACGGCATGCGCACACCAGTGATAACTGGGATCACTTCCGTTTGATGATAGCCAACACAATGTGTGCTGTAAAGCGGATGTCCAGCCAAAAAGGAACTGGACACTGTCGTCTCCTGCTTTTGTTTGCGGCGAAAGCAGATCATCGTGAATTCATAAATACACTTGTGATCTAGTCCCAATGGTCGAAACAAATAATCGTCGAGGAAAGATGCTGGTCGGAACGTAACGTCGGAATTTCCTTCTCGCAGCTCGACGAGGTTACATGAGTGCGTGTTGCCCTCAACCAACTCACGTAAAACGTCTTTGAGCGGGAGGGATGTACATGAAGCACTCATGTACGCGCACGACCCACGAAGTAGATAGAGCGCTGCAAATGGCCCGGCGATTTCACGGCGATTTGTCAGTGCAAAAATCAGAGACGCAACGCGTCTGCGTCCGACCGAAGAGCGATCCGAGTGGGGTTGCTGAACTTGACGCTCTCGTTGTTCACGACGCTTGAAAGCTGCCAAAGCAACGGCGGTCACGGAATCAATCAGATTCTGCATTTTGGTGACGTACTTGGTCGCATAATAAATGCGCAGCGATGCCTCCAACCCACCAATTAACACTTGAATGTCATGATTGGATTTGAAAGCGAGCATCATCGTGGCATTGTATCCATTGACGTACTCGAAAGGTGCTCGTCGAGCAAGCTTGACACCAGCACTAGTACAACTCGTACTAGCAACACGAGCTCGCGGGAACCCATAGCGGCATTGGCCTGGCGACGATGCCCGGCTAGATTTGAAGCAGCTGCCGACATGGGACCACCAGTGAAGGTTCAGTAGAAAAACCAATATGGATACCGCAAAAGCGACGGCGTGTGTCGCCCAACGCTCATCATCCACGGAAGGAGGCAACATGGCAACAGCTCGAGCAACTTTGTCGTTGCGGAACGCATTGTCTTCACGCTGCTCGTGGCGAAATGGAGCAGCATTGAGTGATCGCAAGTGATCTCCGTAACTATCGTCGACAATATCGGTTGTAGTCAAAAGCATGTCCCGTCGAAAGACCGCAGACTTTGCGGCTGCAATACTACCTCGACATGAGACTTCCATTCGCACCGCAGTGTCAAGCTCTTCCGTCGAGTATGCTCGAAGACGAGGTGGCCAGGACGGCGGTCGATGTTGTAGCAACATGCGCCGCAATACATGCTGGGAGCTCATTTCTGTACTGCACCCAGGACATCGAACGAGCACTGGTTCACCACGAAGACGACCGCGCTCTTTGTTGGGGTTATTATGGGCCTCAGGAGGAATTGGCAGCTCCTGCAAATCCGTGAACGAATGCCCGCAGAATTGGCAGCTCGAATCTGTCATCTTTAGAGGTAGATCGGTAGTCACAATGCTGTCTGTATATGCAGCGATATCTTGATAGTACTGATCGCCATATTCAGCGACGGCACGATCGAATGCTTCGCTGTTGGGGGGTGCATCCACCAGCCAAACGAGAAAGTGAGCATGTAGTGTTCCACCGCCTTGGGTTTCGACCATCCCGAAGTACGCCTTGACTTCGCCGAAGAGACCATCAAATGGCTTCGTTTTCATGCGCTTGGGCGCAACACCCAGCACGTGTTCAATGAACGCATTCATATTCCGCATGAACAGTCGAGCGGACACGACGTCATTCCGCATACTCGCACTGTGCAATGCCGCCCTCCCAGGTGCCTCGGCCATCGCGGCGTCAAATAGCGTGTCAATTGACAAGACTCCACAGTACTCGGCCATGACGTAGGATTCAGCAACATTTGGCGTTAGCGTCACGAAAAGCGCCGGCTGGCCAAAGCGCGCTTGATAGGCGAATGCCCGTCGCCGGCACTGTGCGCGCTCTGCATCACTACCCCACATAACGCCGCTGCTTAGCTCGACAGTCTTCAAAAAATTGCTCGCATTCTAGCGGTTGGCATGGCTTGGTGTCGTGCGTCCTTGCCGTCCAAGCTCGTTTTCTCTCAACGCCTCCATTAGAGATTCTTCGGTGATTGCACTGTAGGGTTCGAAGAGAGATGGATTGCGCTGACACTTGAGGGCAACTTGCAAGTACATGCGTTGCACAGACAGGAAGTCAAAACTAACCAGCATGAACAGCTCGTCCTCGGCAAATCGGCGAGAGCTAAGCATGCCGTAGTGCCTAATACACGCTTCGAGCGACACTGCAACGTGCCGTTTCTCACCGGGATGACCTCGACCATACGGATACAGATGAGGAAACATTCTCGCAAACAACGTGTTGTCATTGGCAGCGAATCGGCTGGAGTGACGAACGAGAAACTGGGGCTGAGACGTATCTCCCTCCGGTAGCTCCACTACGTGCGAAAGTGGTGCGTTTCCTGTATTCACTTCGCGATCTTCAGAAATGAACACAACACGACGCTCAAGCACGTCTGTCTCCGCATCAAAAGACTCGAGCTCTGATACACCGCCTACTCGTTCGCTCTCAGCGTCCACCTCATCCGCTTCAAAGTTAGCATCAGTTGCTTTACAAATCAAATGATCCGGAACCGCTTCCGCTTCGAGATTTGAGCAGTCAACATTGACATCATTGTAGATAGGATTGTGGTGGCGATAGAATGCAAGCAAGTCCTCCACAACTTGGCGATGTACCAAATGCATCTTTCGCACACGTGCTTCCTGCTCGGTAGTAAACGGCCCCGCCAGCACCACACGATACGACGTGATATTGTGAATTGAGGTCGGTAAAAGTGCTATCGCAGGTCCAGGGGTCGAATCAAACGCTAGACAATGCGATCGAATCGCACGATGAGCACCACCTCGCATCACTCGCGTCACAGCGATAATCGAAACAATCTGGGTCATCATTCGCTCGGGTAACGTGGCGTTCGCTAAGCCAGTTGGTAAAGCACCAACGTAAAATCCGTTCTTGATCGCAAATTTGGGAATCCTGTTCTCGAGCAGGCTGCTATTGCAGTCATCGCAAATTTGCAGAAATCCAT
Source organism: Phytophthora gonapodyides (assembly GCA_012295475.1). Taxonomy (NCBI): domain Eukaryota; phylum Oomycota; class Peronosporomycetes; order Peronosporales; family Peronosporaceae; genus Phytophthora; species Phytophthora gonapodyides. Next base: position 6,532 of record JAABLL010001047.1, read on the forward strand.
CGCCGCGCACACCACGCGTGGAGAGCAACATTCCGTTGAGATTCTCGAAAATGATCGAGCAGTCGTACTCAGCTATCAGTTCCACTGGCAAGTCTTCACCAGCACACGACAGCAAAGATCGCAGGCGCTGAATGCGATCAGCGTCAGCAATCGGGACCATGTTAACCGACTTGCGGAGCTTGGTACAATCACAAACAGCGCAGGCCGTCTCCTCGAGGCCAGGTGGCCCGAGTGCCAGCCTCAATTCATGCAAAATGTCATCTTTTGCATGGCTGGAAACTGGGCGGAGTCTTGGAATTTCACCGTCTACCCAACCTGGACGTGACTCACCGATAGTTTGACTCTCTCCATCTGCACCAGCAGGAAAACGCGAGCGTACACTTTGCTGTCGTTCTCGCTGACGGCGCAGCCTCTCGGATGTTTCCTCAGGAGTCTCGCGGGCTCGATGTCGTTGTACTGCCAACCGATGTCGCTCTCGTCGTTCCTCAGCCGTGAAAACCATGGCAGCGAGCAACTGCAACCAGATGACCGACAAATTCAAGATGTGGATTATACCACTAGCACCACGCCAATGCAGCTTTCTCGGTTCGGAAAGGGAAAAGACGACAACACGAGACGAGTGCGACCAAAATCAATGATCTGTCTTTCGACTCGATAATGAAATTGAAAATAGCAATGCAATGTGCTTGCGTTCTGCATTAATTCGGCAATTCATTTTTGCACAAAAGGATCCATGGTAAGCTGCACGAATCGTTTCTTCTTTGAGGATACGTGTGATGGTGATTCATGGTGCCGCTTGTGCTCCAGCTTACCAATTGTGCCACGACACGTCTTAGACTCACACAAGCACTTGAAACCTTGCTGGATAAACAGTGCGTAATATTGTCAGAAAAACAGAAGCCAACTTTCAATCTTACAAGACCGCACTCACCTCGCTATCAGCAATTTGGTACTTGTAGTCGATGGTGACTTCTTCACCAGCCTTGACACGTCGAACCGTAAAAATACCGCTACGCTCTTGGCCACGAATGTTCCATTTCGCAACTTCACAATTGGGCGAGCAGCAGTGATTCACAAAGCGCATGCGCCCTCCAAATTTGGTGGCATCAATGACAACATCAGCATTGAGCTGTAGCATGTAAGAATGCCTTGCGTCTCGATAACGCTTGATACCATGACGCCATAGCATTAGAGCTGTTTTTGATCAAGGCATGATGTGCATTCAAACCTGTGAACGAACACGAGCTTCCTGGCGAGTCAGCAGCTCGCCTACGTATTCACCGATGAAATGACCGACGTCGACATCTTCGAGTGCGATAAGCCCGACGCCCTTAGGACCGCAGTCGATCACTGCAGTTGCCAGCGTCGTACCGAGCTGCAGCTGTCTGTTAGAGCACCGCTCACCGCATGGACAACACTCCACAACACACTCGAACCGCATCTTCAGCGAACCACAACAACGCGAATGTAAGAAGGTATAACAGAATCAGTAAATATGGGCGGCATGTACCGAGCGATTCACGCAACCTTCTCCGCAACCGCTTTCTTCATTGTCGTCGATTTTGCACGTGCAAACTGGAATATCCTCCTATACCACATCACGCTCTCGTGAACACCCATAACGATTTTATCAAACGTAACGCAACCAATTCATGCAGCAGCTTGCCCCTACAGACGCTAGCCATTCGCCACCTACGCAAACATTTGCTTCAACAATTCGAACGCCTTCGAAAGCCCGATCAATGGTGGTGCCCATGGTATGGTGCTCTCGCGACCGTGGGGAATCCTGGCTCTGAACAGCACACGCATACACAGAAATCACGGTTAGCGTGACACCACGGAGCTAGCAATGCATCGGCGGCAGCGACGCCATACTTGATTGTGCTGGGTGTGGAGTCCGCTTGAATGGAACGACGACAGAAGTGACGACCTCGTCCCACAAGAGCAACGGCCTCGGTATCGTGCCAGTGTGACCATCAAGGTTTAAAAACGAGCTGCATATTGAGCATTACACGCTTTGTGGCCGAACAATCTCCTCGTCCCGGAGGTGTCTCATGAAAGCAACGTCTAAAAATCTGCAGCCACCGCCAACACTGCTCGCAGCCACTACTTACCAGTACGTTGCCGCCAATAATGCACGACGCGGAATATGCGCACACGGCAATCAAGAGTAGCAAGACGACACGGCCCTAAATGAGCATTGGTAAAAACGAGCGAGTAGGTCGTCGGGTCTGCGTAGCATCCGGGTGAATGTGTCAACGATTGAAGTGGTGAACACGTCCCGTGGAGGCAACGGCTTGGGTATTGCACCAATGTGATTGCCACGATTTTAAAAGAGCTGCATAATGAGCACGATATGATTTCTTGTCGAACGATCTCCTCGTCTCGACCTGCCCTCGTGTCTCATGAGCGCGACGTCTAAGCACTTGCACGCAAGCACTCGCAGTGCTTCTGTGCTGATGCCATTTCTCCTTCTGCAGGCCGCCACCAACACTGCTCCCTTGCTCCACGATGCCACCCAAGAAACGCGAGAAAGACGCAGCCAACAAGCAAGTGGTGAACGACGCAGCGACTGCCACCTTCACCCCAACAGCTACCTCGCCTACGGTGCCGACGACCGCCCCACGATCCCCGACGACGTCGAAGCGTGAGTCAGCGCGCGTGAAAGCTTCATCGGTCGGCGGTCGACCCTTGCCGGGATACCAGTCACCACTGAAGAAGTTGAAGAGCGTGATCAAGCAGCATGAGCGGAAGGTCATCGACACTATCGACGGCAAGTTGCCTTCAGCACAATCTCCATGGAAGAACAGCTAATACTAATTGTGTGTACTGGTGTAAAACAGACCTACGTGACTTCATCAAGAACAATGACGGCACAAACCGGGAAGTTTGTGCTTCCATGCGAATCAAAGCTCGTTTCCTCTGGGCCACCCGTGATACCGTTCACGAGCACCACTTCTTGCGACTATATTTCGGAGAGCATCAAGCGCCAGAACCACTGGACCAACAACAGCAGGTACTACAAATGCATGTGCTCTATGAATATGGTACCCAGCTAATTAGAAATGTCAACTGCAGGAGTTTCAAGAAGCCCAACGAGAAGATCCGTTTGAAGCCAACCAATACCTGATCACCGTCTCGCTGCGGAACGTGGACCCCAATAACCCCGAGCTTCCTCGTCCAGGAGCAGTCGTCTCGATTGCTCCAAAAAAGCTTCATCTCTACCGCGATTGCTGCCAAGTCGACAGCATGCTCAAGTTGTTGAACACTGTCAACGACCCCTGAGGTCGCGGTCGCTCAACCAGACGTGTCAAGCGTTACCTTTCAAGCATGATCAGTCAGACAAGCCACTACGGAAGCACACAAGCAAACAACGCAAAAACAGTATTCATGAATCAACCTATTTTACCGTATTTCGCTGCCGACATGCATTGACAGCAATCCACCGCGCACGTTATAATACTGCCGACGGTGAGCGCACGACGACTACACTATCCACACCAAAACCAAAAAAAGTCATTGCGTTCGAACTGCGCCTCCCCGTGCTTCAGCACGGTCTCCAATGGTCCACAGGGAGACTTACTCCGCGATGTGACGACACCATCGGACGCGCACCGGGGGAGCGAGTCCACCCCCAATGTGTAACGGGGTCACATCAGATAGTGTGACGCACACAAGTTAGGTTCCCTACATAAGTCATGTGAGCCACGTCAGAT
>JAABLL010001049.1:0-10236 GCA_012295475.1 Phytophthora gonapodyides
GTCCAAGTAACAGGCACAACTGCGGACTACAAGCACTTGGCTATTTTCCGGTTGTAAATGCTGCAGAACCATATTTCCTACATATTCATCAACATCAGCGAGTCCCCCAAGATGAAGAACAAGCTGGAACTGAAGCTTCGTGTTATCCAACGTATGGATGCTGCCTGTATGACGGACAAAACGTCAGGCGCTGCCGCAAATTGGTTTTGAGGTGTTGTCTATGGGGCCTTCGAGCGTCACAGGAATCAGGATGGATATTACTTGAACTATATGTCGAGCATGAAGCGCGAGCACTGGTGAAGTAGTTGATAAACCGCAGAAGAATGACAAGTTTGAGGCTGGTACCGTGTTTGAAGATAAACTTTCGGTGTTCTCGACAATACCAACCCAATCGTCTTGATGCTCAACCAGTTTGTGTTCAGATTTTCGATGCTCTTCACGGGAAAAAGCTCCATCTACTTGTGGTGAAAGATACGTCGTCAAACACGAACAGCCCCGATCATAGCGGCAATATCGGACGCTTGTCATGCATGAATATCAAGCATAATTGTCGGTATGCTTTTAATTCCCATGATAATGCGTAAATCTGCGGGAATCTTGTACTGCGCAGGTTGCATAAATCTTGATCGAAAGCTCCTCATCAATTATACCATCTCCGCCCGTCATCAAACTTCGTTTGGGCTGCAACATATCTGTGAAGCTTCTCCTCAAGCTTCAAGTTCGTCAATCCCTGGATGCAATCTGTTCGTGCTCAAGTCAAAGACCCGCTTCCAGATGTTCAGATGCCCAACGATTGACTTTCATAGATGACCCAGCTAACCCACAATATGATGGCAGAACCACTTCACCTTGTTGGAGGGCTCTCTGTTCCATTACAACGGATACGGACTTCAATACTTGCATCGTGGAGGCGTCAAGATTTTCGCTTCGACCGACTTACACTGCAGCAGCAACGAAACACTGGCTACCCCCTTAATATCAAGGAAAATCTTCATCGTGAGCACAAGAACACTGAGATGGAGCCGACCATACCCAAATCCACGGGTGAAATTTACCGTTCCCAGAGATCAGCTTGCGATCTTGGGCAACATCACGTTCCTCTTCAAGCTCGAATTGGCTTAACTACCTCAAAACGAGAGCCCCTCAACATCATGCCCCCCACAACATCACTGCTTCAACGGTTCTCACGCGAAATGGCAAATTGAAGTCGGTCAAGCGATACGGATTCGCTAAAGGCGCTGGAGATTCGCCTTCCTGTACTCTGACTTGGACCAGACAGGCATTTCATGTCTGTGAAGAAGGCATTCCGATTGCGGTAGTGGTGTGATCGACATGGACGAGGACGCCGAGTTTTTGGACGATCTTCAGTCCGATTTGGAGGACATCTCCGCGACCGCCACCGCTGTTCAGGTGAAGACGGTCTACGTGGATGGTGTTAGTAGATTGCCGTTCGCTCAGATATCCCGAGATCAGCGTCGTATCCTTGAGACCACTAAAGAAGAGCTCTGACGCCAAATCTTCAACGCAACAATTATATTTTTTTGTTAGGTAAAATGGATCGTTGGGGGAAACATACGAAAAATGCAATAATGGATTCTAGCAATCCAGCTGATCACGCTTTTGAGCACTATGCTTCGGGAAACTCCACTCTCGGGTTCGTGAGAAAGTAGGCATCACACAGCTTGTCCAGACGACGACTCAACGCGTAGCACCCCATTACGACCCGCGCCAACGAAATGAGATCTTCAGTCCTTGCTTCCAGAAGATTCGCTGTTGACATCCTAGCCTCCACAACAAGGGAGTGGAATGCGCTCTTGCAGGCTGCTTCATGATCGCCCTCGTCGATCTGCTCGTGCACGCGCTCGATACGATTCCACAGGGAGTCGTACAACACAACAGATGAGTTATCCTGCTGGTAGGTATTGCCTTGCATTTGTAATAGCAGTTTGCGAGCTGCCATGGTCATTGAGACCAGCGATTCTTGATTCACAGGATCCGGCTTTGTGCTAATGTCGTCGGCGACGTGGTTTGCTTGGTTGTTCGCCTTCGTACCGGTCAACGTCTTCATGAATCTCTCCAACTCGTCAACGACAGTCGAAATCTTGATGCGCTTCTTCGGATCGAAGACGCACATCCGAGTGACCAGATTCCACTGCTCGTTGGTGCAGATCGAAGGTCGAGATGGCATTTTACCACGAGTAACATGATGCTTCACAACGAATGGATCGAGCATTCCCCACGGTAGGCACCCGTACGAGGGCTTTCCATTCTGTACTGCTTCAACGACCAGCAACGCTTCCACGATGCACATACCCAGAGAGTACACATCGGACTCGAACGTTGGCTTCACTTCCGTTGGCTCGCCTTTCTTGTCCACTAAGCACTCGGGGGCCACCCAATGCCACGCACCGGAAATCGGAGCAGCAGCTTCACTGTTCACTGCCAAACTCAGTCCGAAATCAGTCACCTTCGCCTTCAGGTCACTTCCGACCACGACATTGTTGCCTTTCAGGTCTCCGTGCATCACCCCACGCGCGTGAAGGTACTGCACGCCGAGGGCCGCCTCGTGCAACTTCGTCCACAGCTCGTCCGGGTGTTGTCGTAAGTAGCTGTCTAGTGTGCCATGGGTGGCGTATTCGCAGACGAAGAACGGTCTCCCGATGTGGCAGGCGCCGAAGAGCCGAACGACGTGCGGATGGCTGAACCCGAACCAAATGTCGGCTTCCCGGCGAAACATTTTTTTAGCCTCTGCTCGCTTGGCAACAGTCTCAGGATCTGTCGGCGTCCGGTCAATCAGTGCTGACAAACTGTCAGAAAAGCTGTCACTACTGGCGGTTCTGTCTGAGCCAGGCAAGAGCACTTCTTTCACCACCACGTCGGAGTCCAGCCACTTGGCTCGTCGCACGCTCCCAAAGCCACCACCACCGAAAACTTCCCCAAGGATCAACTCCCACCACGGGATAAACCACTTTGGCGTCAGCGTCGCCGCGTCCTCCACTCCTTCCGTCGCCAGTTTGCTCTCGATCGCTTCGTACGTCTTCTGCATCGTCCGAAGTTGCTCTTCCGTGTACTTGTCCTCAGAGTTTTCCATCTCCGATTTCAGGGATTTCAACAGAGCAGCCTTCTCTTCCACCGATGTCAAGCTCTGCAAGAGAAGGACAGTGTCGGCGATTCCCGATACAAAAGCCACACCTTGTTCCCGACGCTGCTGCTGCCACGATGTCTGCTCCGTCTCGTCTGGTACGGACTCCCCCAGCGCCTTCAGGAGTGCGTCAACGCGCCTTCTGAAGGAGATCATGCTGGTGATTGTGGCCCTTGTGGAACTCAGCTTCATCGCCAAGGCTTCTTCGGGCGTCATCTTGACTGTCCGGTAGAAGTCGTTGACAAGAGAGTAAAATGTGTCGAGCAGGCGTTGGCTATGGTCCGATGCTTGAAGTTGAGAGCACACGCGATTAAGTTTGTCGAACAACTGACAGTGCTCAGCGTTACCACAGTCGGTGACGCACTCCTGCAACGTCTGCCACCGTTCCTTTATGTCTTCCCCCATGCAGCCCTCGAAGCAGCTTGCAGAGTCAGGTTCTGGCTGTGGGACGTCGGGATTTTCTTCAATTGACAAATGCTCAAGCTCAGAGACAATGGACGTCAAACTGGGTCGTTCGTGAGGGTGCTGACAGCACATCCGCCACACCAATTCACGACTGCGCCGGACGAAATACGGATCATCACTACTGACAAAGATATCGCCACAGGGATCAAAAGGACCACGTTTGTTGTAGGGAACACTCGCGTGTGCATCAGCATTCCAGTTTAATTTGAAGAAGCGTGTCCTCCTTTCATCATTGGTAGACCATGGCTTCTTCCCACTCACAGCTTCAAGAATGCACATTCCAAGGGAGTATACATCGGACTCGCGTGAAGCTGGACTGCTTTCTAGCACCTCGGGAGACTGCCAGCGCATCGATCGAATCACAGAGCGAGGATTAGTCGCCACACCTGTCGACCCGAAATTCGAGAGCTTCGCCATCCCGTCATTGCCAATCAAAATGTTACTGCAGCGAAGATCGCCGTGAATAATCCCACGTTCGTGTAGATATTCCAGTCCCAACGCCGCCTCGTACAGAAATTTCCACGTCAGCGGCTTCAGGTGGCGGCGGCTACATGAGGATGGCGACATCGTGTACTCTGCTAGCGCCCCCTGACTGGCATACTCGCACACGAAGAAGTTCACGCTGGGCGTGGCCTGACAAACCCCGTACAGTTTCAGCACGTTGGGATGGCGAAGCTCCTGCCACGTGCACAGCTCCTGCTCAAGCGTCGAGCCCGAAGCGTCCGGAATAAACAGCTTAACGGAGGCATCTGCACCCAACCATTTCACACGAAAGTCACCGCCAGTGTTTCGCTGTCCATAGAAGTCGCCCAACTCTACTTCAGACGGCGGAATTCCAATACTGCGAGATGTAGCTGAGGTCAGCGACTTAAGATGTGCAGTGATCGTACTTCGGTGGCTGGGCTGAGCGAACGGTGTAAGGAGATGCACAATTTCGTCGTGTCCGCGGTCGGAAGCAATTCGAATCGCAGTGTGCGCTTCGTGATTCAGTAAGTTGACGTTAGCGCCGCCTTCGGTCACCAGAAATCGAACGACGTTCATCCGACCACCTTGGGCGGCAAACATCAGGGCTGAAAATCCTTTGTTGTCCTGGCCGTTCAAATTGGCGTCGCCTTCCTTCACCAGAAAGCAGACGATGTCGAGGTGACCACCATAGGCGGCCATCATCAGCGCTGTCAATCCGTTCTTGTCCTGAAGGTTCACGTCGGCGCCGCATTCCAGCGCCAGAAACCTCATGACGTCCTTGTGCCCCCCACGTGCAGACTCCATCAGTGCTGTGCATTTGTAGTTATTGTGCATGTTCACATCGGCGCCTTTATTCACGAGAAAACGAACGACGTCCCTATGGCCACCTAGTGCGGCCAACGTCAGCGCTGCGGATCCATATTTGTTTTGCATGTTCACCCCAGCGTCGTCTTTTCCCACCAGAAACCGCACGACGCTCATATGACCATTACTCGAGGCCTTCATCAGCGCTGAAAACCCGTTCTTGTCTTGAACATTCACATCGGCGCCGCATTCGCTCACCAGAAACCGAACTATACCCATATTGCCGCCATGTGAGGCCTCCATCAGCGCTGTCGATCTATCATTGTCATGGGTATTCACGCCGACGCCGCCTTCCTGTACCATAAACCGCACAACGGCCATATGTGTACCTCGGACAGCCTCTATCAACGCTGTCGATCTGTCGTTCCTATTGATGTTCACGTCCGCGCCGCATTCTTTGACCAGAATCCGCACGACATTTACGTGACCACCTCGGGCGGCCAACATAAGCGCTGTCGATCCATAGTTATTGTGCATGTTCACACTGGCGCCGCATTCTTTGACCAGAAACCGCACGACATTCATGTGACCACCACGGGAGGCCTCCATCAGCGCTGTCCATCTGTTGATGTCCGGGATGTCCACGTTGACGCCGCAGTCATTCACCAGAAATCGAATCATCTCGAAACGACCTTTGCGGATAGCTTCAAAGAGCTCTTCTTGCTTGTTCAATCTGCCGTTTTGCTGCTCTTCTAACAGTCGTTGAATTTCAACGTTATAAGATGCATCTGAAGCCAGCAACTTGTCACCAATAGTACTTCGGTAATTAAGTGGTGCGAACGGCGCAAGCAGCCGCACAATGTCGGCGTATTCGTGGTCAGAAGCGATTCCAATTGCAGTGTGGGCATCATTATTCCGAACATTGACGTCAGCACCGCCTTCGTTCACCAGAAATCGCGCGATGTCCAAGTGACCAATTTCGGCTGCTAGCATTAGTGCTGTCGACCCCTCCTTGTCTTGAATGTTCACGTCCTCACCGCCTTCATTCACCAGGAGCCGAACGACATCCATGTGACCACGTCTTGCGGCCTCCATCAGCGCCGTGTATCCGTACTTGTTCAAAATGTTCACGTTTGCGCTGCCGTCATTCAAAAGACAGTACAAAACATTTATGTCACCACGACGGGCGGCCTCCTCCACCGCTGTCGATACGTCACTGACCAGGCTGTTCTCACCGGTGTCGACTGCAGTCAACAGACAGCGCAATACATCCATGTCACCACGACGGGCAGCCTCCTCCACCGCTGTCGATACGTCACTGAAGATGATGTTCTCACCGCTGCCGACTGCGGTCAACAGACAATGCAAGACATCCATGTCACCACGACGGGCGGCCTCCTCCACCGCTATCGATACGTCACTGAAGATGATGTTCTCACCGCTGCCGACTGCGGTCAACAGACAATGCAAGACATCCATGTCACCACGACGGGCGGCCTCCTCCACCGCTATCGATACGTCACTGACCAGGCTGTTCTCACCGCTGCCGACTGCGGTCAACAGACAATGCAAGACATCCATGTCACCACGACGGGCGGCCTCCTCCACCGCTATCGATACGTCACTGACCAGGCTGTTCTCACCGGTGTCGACTGCAGTCAACAGACAGCGCAATACATCCATGTCACCACGACGGGCAGCCTCCTCCACCGCTGTCGATACGTCACTGAAGATGATGTTCTCACCGCTGCCGACTGCGGTCAACAGACAATGCAAGACATCCATGTCACCACGACGGGCGGCCTCCTCCACCGCTATCGATACGTCACTGACCAGGCTGTTCTCACCGGTGTCGACTGCAGTCAACAGACAGCGCAATACATCCATGTCACCACGACGGGCAGCCTCCTCCACCGCTGTCGATACGTCACTGAAGATGATGTTCTCACCGCTGCCGACTGCGGTCAACAGACAATGCAAGACATCCATGTCACCACGACGGGCAGCCTGCTCCACCGCTATCGATACGTCACTGAACAGGATGTTCACGTCCGCGCCGGCGTCATTCACAAGAAACCACCGGACGGCCACGTGACCATTTATCGCGGCCTCCATTAGCGCAGTCGACCCGTTGCTGTTGCACAAGTTCACATCGGCGCCGCATTCTCTCACCAGTAACCTCACAGCGTTGATGTGACCACCTTTGGCAGCCTCCATCAGCGCAGTCGATCGGTAGTTGTTGCACATGTTCACGTCGGCGGCGCATTCTTGCACCAGAAATTGAACCACCTCAAGAAAGTCTTTGCGGATGGCCACTAGGAGCTCTCGTTGCTTGTTAAACCCACCGCCTCTCTGCTCCAGCAGTCGTAGCCGCTTGAGCTCCTTTGCCTCGACGCCATCTCTGCTCTCGTCTGCAGCCGCCTCCCCTCCCAGTCCAGCCCCACTTTTATTGCCGATGTTTTCCGCTTCATAGAATTCGTCCAACTCCAACTCGGACGGGGAAATTTCGATGCTGCGATATCTAGCTGAGGTCAGCGGCTTGTGACGTGCATCTATCATATTTCGGTGGCTGGGCTGAGCGAATGGTGTAAGGAAACGCACAATTTCATTGTGTCCGTGGTCAGAAGCAATTCGAATTGCTGTGTGTGCTCCACCATTCCTTATATCGACGTCAGCGCCGCCTTCGATCACCAGAAACCACACGATGTCCATGTGACCGCCTTCTGCTGCTAACATCAGCGTCGAAAATCCATCATCGTCATGGGAGTTCACGTTAGCCTCGCATTCGTTCACCAGATAGCGCACGACGGCCAGGTAACCACCACTGGCGGCCCCCATCAGCGCTGAGAATCCATCCTTGTACTGGATGTTCACGTCGACGCTGCATTTTTCCACGAGAAACCGCACGACGTCCACGTGACCCCACAAGGAGGCTATCATCAGCGCTGGCCATCCGTCCTTGTCTCGGAAGTTGACATCAGCACCGCATTCTACCACCAAAAGACCAACTACCTCGAGACGGTCTTTGCGGATAGCCTCTTCAAGCTCGTCTTGCTTGCTCAACCCACCTTGTTGCATCAGCAGTCGTAACCGCCCGAGCTCTTTTGCCACAACATCATTCGCGATCTCGTTTGCCTTCTCTCCCCTCGCCTTTCCTCCCCCACTTTCGTCTCTCAAGCTGCCTCCACAAGCGTCTCCCATCTACGTTGACAGCATAAGAGAATAATGTGAAGTGAGACTCAAGCCCACCGCGCAAGAAGCCGCCATGTTCAGTGGCCTGCACTCGGTGGGTACAAGGTCAGACAAAGCAATTCATGCCAGGTCATCTGCACTTTACCAGGACTGAAGCCACCAGTATCCAGTGGAGAATCTGGGAGTTTGGCCTGAATGCTACACTCCGTTGTGCTCTGCAGCCCTAGTCAAGTTCCCTTTTGCCCCCTTTCTCGACTGCCGGGAGTGCGGTCTCTGGACGGCGTTCGGCGTTCTTTCTCTAGGCTGGCTTAGAGGTCGGCAGGCTCGCTGCGCTTCTTCGTCGTAGAACTGGTCAGGTGTATCAAAGACTGCAACGAATTTGGTGAGGAGGAACTTGTAGCAGACGCTACAGCTGCAACTTGAAGTTTTCGGGGCGCTTCAGCTCCAGCACTTGACCAACGCCAGCACGTGGTCCACAAGGTCGCTGCAGACACCACAAAAGCACTCGTCCTGCAGGTCAAGATCCCAGCCCAAGCACTTGGAGCAAACATCGCTCCTGTGTGGGGGAGAAGGAGACGCTCGCGTGGGGACCCGCGAAAGGTCCTCGAAAGCCCGCTACTCCATCGTTGGTCGTCTTCCAGCAACTTCAATAGCAAGATGCCGTCTTCGTCTGGGCGGGAGCGGACAAGTCGGCACGCGGCAGGCTCTGGCCCTGAGCCTCAAGGGAGGACTCTGGGATCGGGTGCTCGAAGCTCGCGACCAGCTTGATCTACTCCACGAAGTCGAGCTTGAACTTCTTAGCGCCAGAAGCTGGAAGCTCTCGCTCGTGCTGGCCTGGGTCCGACCAAGCCCTTATCTGCTCCACAATCTCTTGGGCATCTCGCTGTCCAACAAGGACATCGAGTCGCTCGCATTAAGGTCGTGATCTGCGGTTTCTTCTTTCACAGCATCTCCTGGGTCTTCGGGAACGGACGTCCTGGTCCCGGTGGCCACTTCCTTAGTCCACAAAGCTAGTCTTCCCAGGTTGTTCAGCAGGCCGCTGAGCGTCTCGCAGTGCATTGCAGTCACCAGCTTGGCGCCGGATCTCGGCGCACAGAGCTTCCACGTCGATGCTCTTCCGCCAGTCGCCCTTGACCACACGGACGTCGGCGCCCAAGGCCTTGGCCATGTCCGCGAAGCCCTCACCGAAGAGTCCGTTGGCCGCACATACCACTACATCGCCAGGCGTAATGGTGCTTTTGAGGGCGCCCCAAAGGGCCAGCATGGCCTCCCTTGACTGGATGGCCACACTGCAGCTCTCAGCGTGTAGGAACTGCTGCAGGTCCCGCTCCAAAGCCAAGTAGTCGTCCCAGAAGGACGGGTCTAAGTCCGAGGACCCGCAGGGCTGGCCAAGAGCCTCCAGCACGTTGGGAAGCATCTGCGACGGCCCGGGCACGAGCTCCAGCATGTCGGACGAGTGTGTCATTTTCAGCCGTTACCAAGGGTCAAGTGCGTGGTCTGTATCGGAGACTGTGGGATGAGCGTGCCAATCACTGATTGGAGGAAAAGGGGGTATCAGAATTATCAGGTGACGTGGTCCACTGGAAAGACAATGTGTCCTCGTGGACGACTGCTAGGTTGCAAGAAACGATGCTGCGGACGAACCTCGCCTTCGAGGTCCAAGTAACAGGCACAACTGCGGACTACAAGCACTTGGCTATTTTCCGGTTGTAAATGCTGCAGAACCATATTTCATACATATTATTCATCAACATCAGCGAGTCCCCCAAGATGAAGAGCAAGCTGGAACTGAAGCTTGGTGCTATGCCAAGGTATGGATGCCGCTTGTAAGACGGATAAAACGTCAGGCGCTGCCGCAAGTTGGTTTTGTGAGGTGTCAATAGCGTCTTCGAGCGCGACAGGAATCAGGATGGATAATACTTGAACTATATGTCGAGCATGAATCGTGAGGACTGATGAATTAGCTGATAAGCCGCAGGACAACGACAGCTTGAGGCTGGTACCGTGTTTGAAGGTAAACTTTCGGTGATCTCGACAATACCAGCCCAATCGTCTCGATGCTCAACCAGTTTTTGATCAATATCTTCACGAAAAAAAAGCTCCATTTACTTGTGATGGAAGAAAACTTCAAAACTCGAACAGCCCCGAGACGATTTTCGTGTAAATGA
>JAABLL010001050.1:0-10229 GCA_012295475.1 Phytophthora gonapodyides
TGGTCCTCCGGTGGCGCCCCGGGTGGCACTCGGACAAGGGCCATCCTAACCGGACGGCGACGAACGTGGCAACTACATGGTGGTCATACAGGGGCGTTCCGGGCGTCCTCATGGACGCGGGCTACGCTACATGGGGAATTCGTCGGATGACGAAGGACGCTGGCCTGGTCGGTCGGACTAAGGCGTCAAGGGCAAGGAGAAAACGGAGTGGACGTGTACTGAAGTCCACGACAAGAAGAGGGAACCTGTCGGCAGTGACGGGCGGACCATGATCCTGCCGCCTGGGCAGCGATCCGAAGTCGCTCAACCAGGGGGGCGCGCACTTTCAGCTGGAAGGTGCTCAACAAGTCTCCGTCTGGGAGCACAAGTCTCCGTCTGGGAGCACAAGTCTCCGTCTGGGAGCACAAGTCTCCGTCTGGGAGCACACCTTCACCGGAAGGTGACCACCATGATCCCGTCGCCCAACGGTCGATCAACCAACCGAGATCCTGTCACCTAAGACAGCGGTCGACGTTGTTGCCGTCAGTGTCGTCTGGATGCTGTGCGAAGTCGCTGTCCGAGCGAAAGCCGATTCGGCTGCGAAGGAGCACGTCGGGTAAGGGCCGGCCGTTTTGCCGGTAGCACACAGAAGCGGTCGACGGGCCGCTTGCTGTTGCGTCCCCTGAGCCCCGCTGCTATTCGTGACGAAGAAGGCGTGGTCGTGGAAGACCTGAGACCTACAGGAGAGAGATACTAATGCAGCGGGACAATGTCTGTATGTCTGTGTTAATAGGAACGGAGGAACTAAGGAAGGGAAGCATGGCAACGGAGCACGCCGCCACCACTGAGAGAGAGATGCGAGCGCGGCGCCGACAGGACTCGGACCCCACCAACACCACGCCACGCCAGAAGAAGCAGCGAACGGGGAGCCGATTGGTTGTGGAAACGGACGGTGGCGGCCAGTTGGAGCTCACGACGGACGACGTGCGCGTGGCGAGCGGCTACACGCCGCAGGCAGCTCGAACTTCAAGTGGCGTGGCCACTACGGCGGAGTTCGCCAACGAGGGGCCGGGAAGTGGAGAGCAGGAGGAGACGGAGCAGCGCGGGCAGGAGGAGGACAACGAGCAGCACGCTGCGAGTGACGACGAGACGCTCGACCTCTACGAGGGCGCGAGCGAGGGAGGAACGCACGAGCAACCGATGTCGACGGCACCACGCATGGCGCCGCAACCACCGCCAGGCCCCAGGACGCCCTCACCGGCACCACGAACGTCGCCGACAACGACGACGACGGCGCAGGCGGCGCCAGCCCGGGAGATCATCAGGGAGTATCGCGGGCAGAAGAAGATGCGATTGCCGGTCTTCAAAGGCCTCGACGGCACCATGCCCATCTCGACGTGGTTGAGAGCCGTCCAAACGGAGGCGCGTCGGCAGGAACTAACACTGGGTCTTCACTGGGGCCGCGACGAGGTGTACTTCGAGATGGCGTCCCACCTGGAGGGCGAGGCGTTACGCTGGTACGGCAACGTCATCAACAGCATCGCGGAGGAGACGGACGAGAGCTTGGCCCGACTACTGCGAGCGCGGTACGGTGAGCAGCGTACTGACCCGGAAGTGGTCGGCAGCCTGCATGACCGTAGGCAGATGAGGGGCGAGCCGCTGGTGGAGTATGCCGCGGTACTGCGCACGATCGTGGCTGACCGCAGCATTGGAGAAGAATGGCTGATTGACGCCTTCTTGAACGGAATGAGCAACCCGGACTCGGCAACCCACGTGCGCGGGCGCGAGCCAGCCACCCTTGACGAAGCGGTACGAATGGCCATTCGACAGGTCGGGAAGTTTGGAGAGGGACATCGTGTCGGCCTTGAAGAAGCGATGGCGAGGCAGGATACCCGATGCGCGGGCAGCCCAAGCGCACCCCTGGGAGCGCCGCCGCCACTCGGATCAACGGAACAGAAGAGGGCAGCAGGGGGAAGAGGACCGGCAAATTCGGGAATGCTGGGCTTCGGGCAACTACCACCGCAGAAGCCACCCAGATACGACGCTGAGGGCAGGCTGGTCAGCCCAATGGGAGTAGCGACAGTTGGCGGTGGCATGGGGTTCTTGCCGCCCGGGTACGCGGTGCCGCTAGCGCAGCAAGGGTACATGGTACCCCCCGGCTATGCCTTGGTGCCGCTGGGAACTGACTCCCCTACAAGAAGTTCGAAGGTCCAAGCGAGCGGCTCAACGGGCAACCCAACGGCCGACGGTCAGAGACCGCCTCAGAATACCGGGCAGCACGGGCCAGGACGTCGAGGCGGGCGAGTCAACCAAGTCGGCACGGGTCAGAACCAGGCTGCGCCACTGGGGACGCGCGGCGGCAACGGAAGCCGCTATGGGCCGCCTCCGTTGAAGACGAAGGAGGACCGGCTAGCGAACTACCGACGGTATGTAGGCGCCAAGAACCCGACGCCACCGGCCGACAGCCAAAACCCCGGGTTCTCGTGCTTCTACTGCGGGTACGCTGGCCATTTCGCGCGCAACTGTCGGCTGAAGCAGCAAGACTTAGCTGCTGAAGGTCAGGATCAGAGCCCCAAGGAAGAAGGAGAAGATAATACGGCGGGAAACGGCCAGCGGTCGTAAGGGCCTCGGCCTTGCGACCTGCACGACCAGCGCGAGGACGAATGAGATCAGAGCGAGAACGAGACAAGAGACCAGAGGGTGAAGGCGACACCGCGACCGCAGCGAGGGAAGAAGAGGCCGCGCGGGCCAGGACGCTCGAAGAGAGGAAGAGGAGTGAAGCTCCGAGCGGGAACGCCAAGACTGGGGATGGCGTGCTCGACGAGGGGCGCGGGACGAAGTTCAAGGCTGGGGATGGCGCAGCAACCACCCACAGCAAGAAGACAGAAGGTGTGGGCGTCGACGGGAAACTGGCGGAGCCGACAAACAGGAAGCGGGGGAAGGGGCTCACTGAGTACAAAGGGCCCTTGCCCAAGAGACAGCGCGAGAGGACCGGGGTGCTGCGAATAGAGGAGCCCACGCAAGGTGACCAAGACGCAACAGACTACGCACCGGATAGGGTGGGCAGTCCCGGCTTGGTGATGGCGGCCATGAACGCCGAGGCCAAGAAGAAGGACGAGACGAACGCCAAGGTGCTGCAGCTCAAGGTGCTGACTGGGGAGACTCAGCGGTGGAAAGCTGAAGAGGAAGAGCGGTGTAGTCACCGAGCTGAAAAGCGACGGAAGCGCGCACAGCGTCGGCGAGCGAAGAAGGCGCTCGGTGTCGTCAAAGCGGTGACTAAGAGCGACGTCCTGTGTGCAGTGTCTGCGCGTGAGGATACGACCGAAGACAAAAGGGGGCCAAGGAGGACGGACGGAGTGACGTACGAAGGGGACTTCGAGATGCCGGAGCCGAGTTGCGAGTTCCGAGAGGCGTTGGTGAAGAGCATCGCTGCACGTGATGCAGTCGTCGAGGTGGAGAAGCGACGAGACGTCCTCGTGGACGGCTTCGGGAAACTCGCGCTAGCCGAAGCTCGGCGCATGGAGCTGTTGGCAGCCGGCAACGTGGCGGGAGAGAACGACACCCGCGAGGGCGTCGCGCACCAGTTGGTGGCGGCTGCTACCGGCTTGCGCGTGATCGCGGCCAATGACTGGGAGGTCGACGAGAGAACCCCTCTGCGCGTGTCCCGGGCCCGTCGCCGCTATCAACAGCGTGTCTGGAAGGGGCGCGCCAAAGCCTTGCGGCGGTACGACTATGAGCGGCTACGACAGGACGAGAAGACCGGTGTCCTTCGGAACGGGGAGGGAGACTACCGAGCCATGGACGAGGTTCGACGCCGCGGCCGGCAGCAGGCCAGGAAGTTCACTGAGGAGGAAGCAGAGGCGATCGGGTCGGCACTACCGTACGCAGAGAGCTCACTGCGCTCCCTCAAGAAGCAGCGTCGCCGCCAGAGGTGCTATGAGTACCATAGCGGTAACAGCTACGAGGAACCAACGGTCAAGGTGATCGGATTACCTGGCGGGCCTGCTCGGGTGGCTAAGCTGAAGGCCGCACGCGCCGTGTCAGACGACCTGCTACCCACCGCCATGGTGGAGGTCAAGGGAGAACGCAAGCCCATCAAGCTGGACACTTGCGCCCAGTACAGTGTGGCCGGCAAGTGGTGGCGGCAGTATGGCGAGCGGTTGGATACCGTGGCCCCGGTGGACTACATGGAAGGCTTCAGCGGCACAGCGGTGAAAGTCCTGGGCGTCTGGCGGTTCCAGTTCAAGACCCAGTACCAGCAGCCCATGGTGGTGGACACGTTGCTGGTGGACAGTGATACCCGGGATTTCCTCGTGGGAGAAGACTGGATGTACGATCATGGGGTCAAGATTGACTTCACAGGCAGCGAGATGAAGTGGTACGACGGAGACGTCAAGATGGTGGTGCCCTTCTCCGGCATCGGCGCGGCGCCACGACAAGGGACACAGGCCGCCAAAGTACGTCTCATCCGGAAGACGAAAGTCCACACGCAAACAGTGCACAACGTGAGACTCGCAGTTGCAGCTCCAGAGGGGACAACAGGGGTCTTCATGCCGAGAGCCCGTCCTCGACAGGCTCGCCGGACGAGGGATCGACGACATTTGCTGCTGGCCCCGACAATAGCTACGGTAGTCGACGGTGGAATCACGGTGCCGATCCTGAGTCTGATGGGACACACCACGAAGCTTCCACGCAAGGAGACGCTAGGGAGCTGGGTCCCGAACGACGGGGAGATGGAGATCCTGGACGTCACGGGCCAGTTGGACCGACAGCGAGTGGAGCAGTGGGTGGAGCAGGAGCTGAAGACGACAACCCAGCCACTCAGCAACGAGCCCGACCTGAAGCTCGGCGACATGGAGGACGCTGACCGAGCATTGATGCTCAAGATGCTACGATGCTTCCCGGCCCTACTTGAGCCGCGTGAAGGGTGCCCACCCGCCACCACGCTCGGCGTGGAACATGAGATACACACCGGCGGCGCGCCACCGATCAAGGTGCGCCCGCGAAGACACGCCCACGAGGAACTCAAAGTAATCGATGACGAAGTCGACGGGATGCTGCACGGAGGGGTAGTGGAGCGGAGTCACGGGGCGTGGGGTTTCCCTGTGGTTCTCGTAAAGAAGAAGGATGGAACAGTGCGCTTCTGCATTGACTATCGCATGCTCAACGAGGTCACCAAGAAGGACGTCTACCCGTTGCCACGAATAGACGAGACGCTGGAAAACATGTACGGAGCTCAGCGCTTTAGCAGCCTCGACCTGCATGCCGGGTACTGGCAGGTTCCTGTCGCTCTCAAGGATCGTGATAAGACGGGCTTTGTGACGCGGAAGGGGCTCTTCCGTTTTGTGCGAATGCCCTTCGGGCTCGCAAACGCCCCCGGCACCTTCCAGAGGATGATGGACGCGGTGTTGCGGGGATTAACGTGGCAGTGCTGCCTTGTGTATTTGGACGACGTCATCATCTTTACCAAGGGCGGAGTTGGCCGCCATGTCGTGGAGCTAGCAGCAGTGCTGGAGAGATTGTCGAGAGCAGGACTGTCCCTGAAAGCGGCGAAGTGCAGCTTCGGAACCACGCGGCTGGAGTACCTGGGGCATGAGCTAGATGCCGACGGGATCAGACCGATGGAGAGTTTGGTACGGAGCGTTAGGGAGTTTCCGGTGCCGGAAGACGAGAAAGCCGTGAAGAGGTTCGTCCACCTAGCGGGCTACTACAGGCGTTTCATCGCGAACTTCGGCGGCAAGGCCGCTCCGATGACGATGCTACTGAGGAAGGGGGTTCCATGGGAATGGGGCGAGAAGCAACAGGCGGCGTTCGACTGCCTGAAGAAGGAGCTGACGGAACGCCCACTGTTGGTCTACCCTGACTTCGAAAAGCCGTTTAAGCTGGTGACGGACGCCTCTACCGTCGGGCTCGGCGCCGCGCTAATGCAGGATCAGGGCAAAGGCGAGCAGCCGATCGCGTTCGCCTCGAAGGTGAACTCGCCCACAGTCGCGAAATACAGTATCACGGATCTGGAATGCGCCGCTGTAGTCTGGGCAATCAAGCTCTTCAGACCGTATATCTATGGCAGGAGGTTCGAGCTTGTGACCGATCATGCGGCGCTAGGTTACCTGATGCGCAGTAAGAACCTCACGGGTCGACTACACCGATGGTCACTCCAACTGCAGGAGTACGATTTTACCATTACCTACCGTCCCGGATCAACCAATGTCGTCGCGGACGCGTTGTCGAGAGCACCGGTGCGGCAAGTGGCGGCAGGACAAGAACCACCGCAGGGTGGAGAAGGGCAACTCACCGACGCAGAGATTCGGGAAGAACAACAGCAGGATCAGCAAGTCCTTGAGCTGCTGAACGCCGGCAGGCAGGGGACCATGGAGATCGTCCGTGAGGGCGGCCTGGTGTATGCGCTGAGTGCGGCGGGGGAGCGACGAGTGGTGGTACCTGCGGCGCTGCGGCACAAAGTGCTGCGGGAAGCGCATGACTCTATCTTCGCTGGGCACTTGCGGATACCCCAGACGTATGCGCGGGTTGCGGCGGTCTACTGGTGGCCGAAGATGAGAATGACGGTGCGGCAGTGGGTTCAGGGCTGTCGCGACTGCGGGACCAGGAAGGCGCGGCCAAAGGAGATCATCCCGCCACTGAGGAGCCTAGGCTTGGGCTTCGTAGGGGACCGGTGGGCCCTGGATGTGGCTGGCCCGCTACCCGTGACTGGGCGAGGAAACCGCTACGTCATCGCCGCCGTGGAATATGCGACGCGGTACTCTGTGGCCGTGGCGGTGCCGGCGCACACGGCACAAGATATAGCGCGGTTCATCATGGAGCGGGTCATTCTGGTGTACGGGCCCCTCCGCGAACTAGTGATGGATGGAGCGCCGGAGCTGAATGGGAAAGTGATCGACGAGTTAGTGGCGCTGTTGCAAGCCAGACAAACGACACCAGTGCCTTACCGACCTGCGCTACTGGGACTGGTGGAGCGCTTCCATCGGACCTGGAAGGACATGGTTAGTATGTTCGTAGCGGAGGACCAACGGGACTGGGACAACTGGCTGCCGTGCGCGCTGTACGCGTACAACGGCGCCAGACACACCACGACGGGCTACTCACCGAATGAGCTGCTCATGGGGAGGCGACTGCGGGCGCCCAATGAGCTCTTGAGGGCCAGTGGGGTGACGCAGATAGGAACGTGGGCCACGTACCACCGACAGCTAGTCAAGAACATGGCGAAGGCCAGTGAGATCGCCCAACAGGCGGCAGCTCGGGATCAGGACCGAAGGGCAAGATTCTACAATCACCGGGTCAGAAGTAACGCCAAATTCGGGGAAGGAGATCTGGTCTGGGTGTTGAAGCCCCCGCGCGGCAAAGGGATCACAAAGTTAGCGCACCAATGGATGGGGCCGGCGCGAGTCCTCGGAGACGCAGGCTTCGACAACCTGAGGATTCTCCGGCTGGATGATCAGGAGGAGATGGTCGCTCATTGCAGCTTCCTCACCTCCTATCACTGCCCAGACGGGCACTTGGAAGAGATCGCGCGCCACACGATCGCAGAGCTGGAAGAGGGAGAAGGTGATGCGGTACAGGACGTGTGGCGACCAGAACCGGTCGGCAGTGCAGAGACCGAGGCCCCGAGCGCAACAACCGCGACGACCGGCGCGGAGGACGCGGGCAGGAACGGATCAGAGACGGAGGGACCGCCCCAGACAGCCCCGCGAGAGGAATCGGCCGACAGTGACCAGCAGCAAGTCGCGATGGCGGCGAGCGGGGGTGACCGACCGGCGATGCGGCGCCTCATCCGAGTGCACGACGATGAAAGAACCGAACAGCAGCAAGTCTCAAGGAGGAGGGAGGAACGAACAACCGCAGAACCGGTGCAGCAGGAGGCAACGGCGGAAGGGGCCGCCAGTAATGGAGCGCCCACTGAAGCCGTAACGACAAGCAGATCCACGAATAGCCCGTCACCGGCGCCGCGGGGCGACCCGACAAGGCAGCCCAAGAAGAGACCCAACGAGAGAGAACTAAGTGGAGAAGCACCGAAGAAACGACGGAGACTCCATGACGAGCCAGCGCCGCGACAAGAGGAAGCCTGCCAACTACAGCAGAGGGAGGAAGCCGCACGCGCGGCGAGAGCGGAGCGAGCCGAGCGACGGAGTGCTCGTCGTGACGAGTCAGAAGCCACAACAACCACGGCCACTGACCCAAATGCTGATTGCGGGATTCACCGCATTGAGGCACCCCAGGGACCAGGGGAACTCGTAAGCAGCGATCAGGGAGCAGCCCAAGTACTGCGCGGCCGAGGACGACCCCGAAAGCCAGCGGATCTACTTGACGGGAAAATCTATGGAGCTCGAGCTTAGGGAGCTCGAGGTACCCAAAACCAAAAATGGGAACATTGAATACGAGACCATAACTTAGTCCAGCAAGTCGTTGAGTCAACTATATACGTAGGAGTACGCTGTCACGGACATTCTTGAGGTTGCTAGAAAACACAAAGAACTTAGATCTAGTAAGGTACGATACGAAGCAGCCAAATTGACTCTGGAGAGATGAACACAGTGAGGCTCTGAGAGCCTGATCGTTGAATGATTTTATCGATGGCTGACTCTCCAACCGTTAAAGGCGCACGAGGGGTAGTAAACCTCGGATGACATCGAAAAAGTGCGTTAAGTGTACGCTAAGTAGTAGCTTTCAATACTCGTGAGAGATGGTGTACTCGAACACTTTCTGAACCATAAGGTATCAGAATTGGCAGAATAGGCACGATGTGCATCTGTGGTCCGGCGCCGTTGTAGACTTGACGAACGTGGAGTGAGTGGATGAGCAGCAGGGCGGTGAGCAACGGGAACTGGTATGTGCCGGGCTGTGGGGCACGACAAACCTTCCTAGCTACAACGAAGTCTTCCTCACCATTTTTTCCTGGGCTAAAAAGGAATAGGAAGCCAAGTGTCACAGCTCACAGCTTTTAGAAAACCAGACTCGCCCGAGCATGCCACTGCTGCAACAGGAAACCCGAAATGCTTCAACCAACTTTGCTCGGGCACCGCGCATAATAGTGGTTCTCAGTTCTGGCAGCAGCAAGATAGCACGGCGGAAATCGCAGTGTCGTCACGCCGCTGATTGGCTAAAATGCATTGGCCCTCTTGCTGCTGCCAATTTCTATCCTGCATCGATTTTGGTGCAGTTTGGCCAGCAGCAGCAAGTTCCCTCCAAATCGTCAAAACGATGTTGCTGCTGCTGCCGGGGTCTCAGTTTGATCTCTATGTAATTGGATAAAAGTTGCAGCAGCGATTTGCATTGCTATCTTGCTGCTGCCAGAACCACTAACATGCAATATTATTCGCCCCCTGTCAATATTTCCCATTTCAATGTTCCTATTTTTGGTTTCGGGTACCTCGAGCTCCTTAAGCTCGAGCTCCATAGATTTTCCCCTACTTGACCTGTGCAACCAGCCGGTATATGGGCCGATCATCGAAAGGGGCCGGCGGCGAGTACGCAACCGAGCGGGCCGCTACGAGCTACAATACGAAGTCGAGTTTCGCGCGGCTCCGGGTGCCACGTTGCAGCGGAGGTGGGTGGACCTGTCAGGCTACGAAGCGCTGCTCGACGACGACAAGCTCGCGGACGAGCTTGAAGGGGATGGCGAGTAGGCAGAGCGTGCATCGACAGCTCGATGGCGTGGTAGACTTGACAAATGCGGAATGAGCGAACAAAGCGTGTCGAGCACCAAGGCGAGGAGCGACAGGATGACGAGAAGCAAAACAGCGGACGACAGGATGACGAGCAGCAAGACAGCGGACAACAGGATGACGAGCAGCAAGACAGCAGACAGCAGGTGAACAGCAGCCAGCGTGGGCAGACAGAGGGACGAGCGGCGAGGCGAGCCGACGAGAAGCCAGGAGGATAAGCAGCTGCACGGCGATGGGCTCCCGGGAGTTGGGGGCCGTCGGGGCGGCGAACGGACGGACAAGAGGGCTCACAGGCAAAGATCCGGGACGAAGGGTCGCTCTCGGCGGGGTGAGCGGTCGGGTGAAGCGCTGCGGGCCGGGTTAGCTGTCGAACTAGGCTCAGAACAGAATTTGCAGGCAAGAGAAGACAACACGAACGTGAGTGAGCATTCTTTGTGTTTATATTCGAACGGCGCAGTACGCGCAGGGGTAGCGCGCCGGGCGGGCCACCAGTTGGTCCTCCGGTGGCGCCCCGGGTGGCACTCGGACAAGGGCCATCCTAACCGGACGGCGACGAACGTGGCAACTACA
>JAABLL010001055.1:0-10191 GCA_012295475.1 Phytophthora gonapodyides
TGCATTTGCATAGTGCGTTGATGGATTTGATAACTTAGGAATAACACGGACACATGCCAACACCCCGCGCTTCCTCATCCGATGCCCATCAAAAAGCCGAAGATCGCTCATGGTGAGGCTGTAGCCATTACGACACATTTACTAGTGTCACCGAACTTACTGATCGGTGGCGCGAAGTGGCCGGTCGGTGGCGCGAAGTGGCCAAAGTGCATAGCCTCCATCCATCGTCTCATTTCCCATACAGAGACCAAGTGCCACGTCGCCATGGCCACCAAGACCGTGCTGTCCTTCGAGGGCGAGCGCGAGCTCGTAACGGAGACGCGCGCCCACGAATTGGTGCGGACATATGCTGACGCCGAGGCGCAGCCGCAGCCACCAGCCTTCACGCACATCACGCTGCGCAACAAGAGCTACACGCTCGAGGCGGCGCGTGTCATCGCGGCGTTCTTCTCTCGACTGGCGGCTCGCGACGCCTTCGCGCAGCTGACAAGTGTGGACTTCGCCGACATGATCGCCGGCCGCCCCGAGGACGAGGCGCTGCAGGTGCTGGCCACGCTGTGCGACGCGCTGAGCGCTTTCAAGACGCTGACGCGCATCGATCTGAGCGACAACGCGCTGGGCGAGAAGGGCGTACGCGCCTGCTTCGGCTTGCTGCAGCGCCAGGAGCAGCTGCGCCACGTCTACTTCTGCAACAACGGCATCTCGGCCGCCGCCGCGGGCGTCATCGCGCAGGAAGTGTTGCTCTTCCGCGGCGCGGACGCGCCCACCAAGCTCGAGACCTTCCACTTCTACAACAACATGAGCGGCGACGGCGGCGCCATCGCGCTGGCCACGCTGCTGCCGCTGTCGCCCGCGCTCAAGGACCTGCGCTTCTCGGCCACGCGCGCGCAGCGCGAGGGAAGCCTGGCCTTCGCCACGGCGCTGGCTTCGCTCAAGAAGCTCGAGAAGCTCGACCTGAGCGACAACACGTTCAAGGCCCACGGCGGCGAGGCCATTGCCGCGGCCGTCAAGAGCATGCCCAACTTGTTGGAGATCAACCTCCGCGACGCGGCTATCGAGGACGACGGCATGGTGGCTATCGCGGACGCGCTGCGCGAGGGCGGCGCGGCCGCGGCGCTCACGGCGCTCGACGTGTCAGGCAACGACCTGACGGAGGAGAGCATGCCGGCGCTCGGCCAGCTGCTGCATGTGAGCGGCGCGCTGCGCGTGCTGCAGGTAGAGGAGAACGAGATCGGCTCCAAGGGCGCCAAGGCTATCGCCAAGGCGCTGAAGGTCGGCACTCCGGCGCTGGAGAAGATGGTCGCTAACATCAACGAGATCGGCGCCTCTGGCGCACTCGCTCTTGTGAAGGCTGTTGTGGACAAGAAGGCCTTCGTGAAGCTGGACATGGACGGCAACCAGATCTCGGCGGACGGCGTGGCCAAGATCGAGTCGCTCGTGGAGAACAAGAACAGGGGCGACGTGCTGGGCTCGCTGGAGGACAATGACGAGGACGAAGAGGAAGACGAAGAGGAGGAGGACGAAGAGACCACGTCTGTGGAGGACGTGACTGTCCTGTTGAACAAGAAGCTCACGATTTCGTCGGAGGCGAGTTTTGAGTTTGAGAACAAGAGCCGCGAAGTTGTCGACGCTGCGCGTGCGCAGCAACTGCTGGAGGCTGCTGGCATTTCTGTGGGCGAGCGCTCGCCGCTGCACTTCAAGCGCATCTCGCTCCGCGGCAAGAGCTACACGGACTCGGGCGCGAAAGTTATCGCGGACTCGTTCCTGTCCCGCCTGCAGAGCGACCTGAAGGTGGTTGATCTGGCTGATGTGATCGCTGGCCGCCCGGAAGACGAAGCGCTCCGCGTTCTGTCCGCCATGAGCAGCGCGCTTCGTGGTCATGTTCTGGAGGAGATTGACTTGAGCGACAACGCGCTCGGCGAGAAGGGCGTTCGCGCCTGCTTTGACCTGCTGATCCCCCAGCCGACGCTGCGCCGCCTCCTATTCTGCAACAACGGCATCTCGGCCGCAGCGGCCAGCGTCATCGCGCAGGAGATCGTGCTGCAGAACGGCAAGGACACGCAGTCGACACTGGAAGAGTTTCATTTCTACAACAACATGAGCGGCCACGATGGCTGCGTGGCGGTGGCGACCGTCTTGGCGCAGTGCAAGAAGCTGACCCTCCTGCGCTACGCCAGCGCCCGTGCTGGCCTGGAGGCGAGCGAGCAAATGGCGCGCAGTGTCAACACGCACCTGCGCGACCTCAAGTCGCTGGACCTGAGCGACTGCTCTTTCGAGGACGACGGAGCTGCGCAGCTCGCGGAAGCCATCAGCAAGCAGCCCAAGCTGCAGTTCCTCAAGCTGCGCGATGCCTCGCTGTGTGCTGAGGGCGCGGCGAAGGTCGCCAAGGCTCTGGCGAGCAGCAACATCCAGCTGCTGGAGCTGGATCTGTCGGGCAACGAGCTCATGGACGAGGGCATCACGGCGCTCGCGCCGCTGCTCAAGTCCCAGGCGCAGCTTAAGGTGCTGCGACTGGACGAGAACGAGGTGACTTCGGAGGGTCTTAAGGGTTTCGTGGCGGCTTTGAGCGCCAACAGCCTGCCGGCCCTGGAGGAGCTATCGCTGTGCGGCAACGAGATCACGGCCAAGGGCGCCATTGCCGTCGTGGACACTTTGGTGCCGTCGAAACCCGCCCTCGCGCGCCTGGAGCTGGACACTAATATGATTTCGGACAAGGGCGTGGAGCATGTCAGGGCCTCGCTGGCCAAACAGGGCAAGGCCAGCATCCTCGGCTCGCTGGAGGAGAACGACGGCGACGAGGAGAGCGATGACGAGTAGAGAGAAATTGCCATGCATGCTACATACAAGAACTGTGCATTCCTGGGTTTTGAATATTACACGAGCTCATACAGTACAGAACTTTCGTTGCCCAAAGCTTGGAACTTTGACGACAAGTATTCTATCACCTGGACCGTAGCAATAGTCATTTCTCGTCAGAAAACTACTGGTGCCACCGACCTGCTCTACACATCAGACGGGTGCATTAGTCATTTTCTCGCGCGACAATGGCGGACTCGTCGGATGCGGCGAGCGCTGCGCCGCCAGCGCCCGTGGTGGTGAGCACGCTGCCGTCGCTGAACCCGCCGCTGTTCTTCGAGATCGTGGAGGACCAGGTATACCGCTCCAACAAGTGCGATGCGTCGTCCTTCCCGTTCCTGGCCACGCTGCAGCTCAACACGGTGGTCTACCTCTCGTACGATGACCTCTCGCGCGACCTGGCGGCCTTCTTCGCCGAGAAGGAGATCAACGTGGTGCGTCGCCGGCCCATCCAACATGACAGATATTAAATATCGTAGACGCTAACCGATTGCTGCATGCTAGATCCACCTGGGCATGAAGTACCGCACAGTCTCGTCGCAGTGGAAGGGCATCTCGGAAGGCATGGCCAAGGAGGCCATCGAGTGCATTCTGGACCAGAGACGCCATCCCCTCCTGGTCATGTGCAAGTGAGAACCATAGGAAAAACACAAGTTTTGATGGAGATCGGACGGCTAAAGGCTCTTTTCTTTGGGTTGGCGGGCAGGACTGGCGTGCACTTCGCCGGCACAATGATCGGCTGTCTGCGACGTCTGCAGAACTGGAGCTTGACGTCGACCATTGACAAGGTAACGCTGCTGGGCGGATGGAGTTTAGACTGCGAATGGGGTTTGACGGGGTGAGCGGATGTACAGTACCGCAATATCGCAGGCAGCGTCAAGACGCGGTTCGAGAACGAGCAGTTCATCGAGTTGTTTGACGTCGACTTGGTCACGCTACCGCAGCAACTGCCGTCCTGGTTTACCGTCCACCAGCGGCTGATGGTATGACGTGAGAAGCCACGCGTTCTCAAGGACACACGTGCTAATGATGTGCTGGCTGCACGAATGGCAGGAAGAGGAGCGGATCGCGCTGACCAAGGGCGAGTTTTTCCCCGGACGAACTCTGAAGGTAGACGACGAGCAGCCGAAGAAAGAGGCTGCATCACCTGAAGAAATGGAGACAAAGACAGAGGAAGAACCACAGGCTGCAGAGGCCGAAGGACCAGTGCTAGCGTACCAGAAGTACTTCTTCTATCTGCAAGGCCCGTTGGTGTCTTCGTCTGTGCAGTTCTCGGAGAAGAAGAGCATTATTGGCGATGACGACGACGACTAGAGAGCGGGGGAGAACGTAGCAACCCCTTGTCTGTATTATCGACCACCCGCCAGCAGAAAGTTGAGAATGGAAAGCGATACTGGCGGCAAATCTACAAAGTCAAGGGCAGCGAGGCTCACTTCCTCACATGCTTAAGTCAGGTCCTGCGTCACGTCGACCTCTCCAACGATGCCCTCCTTGATGCGCAGCAGCAGCGTGATCTTCCACGGCTCGATCTTGGAGATCGAGTCGAACTGGAAGACGGCGTCCGCGAACGCGTC
Source organism: Phytophthora gonapodyides (assembly GCA_012295475.1). Classification (NCBI taxonomy): domain Eukaryota; phylum Oomycota; class Peronosporomycetes; order Peronosporales; family Peronosporaceae; genus Phytophthora; species Phytophthora gonapodyides. The sequence continues at coordinate 4,431 of JAABLL010001055.1, forward strand.
GGCGTTGAACGCCTCGTAGCTCTGGTTCATGGCCTGCAGGAACTTGCCCTCGCGGCTGTCGGCGAACGTGTAGTCGATGTCCTGGAACTCCTCCCACTTCATCTGCGCCAGCACCATGTCCTTGGTGGCCAGGGCGCAGATACCAGCGTTCAGCAGGTGGCTCTTGGCGTTGAACTTGAGCAGGTTCGACTCCATGGACGACTTGGCGATGCTCTCGTAGATCTCCAGCGCCGCGTCGTACCTGGTCACCCGCCACATCAGCGTAATACCCGTTAGTTCTCGAACAGGCGCATTCTCATCATTGGGAACTCACTTTTCCAGCTCGGCGGAGAACTGCGCCACCTTCAGCATCATGTTGTTGGCCGACGACGACTGGTTCTCGCCCGAGAAGAAGTCGGCAGCCTGGCGGTAGGCCTCCAGCGCCTCCTCCTTGTTGTCCTGCTGNAAAAAAATGATCGAGCCGCACAGTTTTTGGCGATCTTGAACTGGTTGCCAGCCTTCTCGAACAGGTCGCTGGCGTCCTCGCTGCGCTGCGAGCTGGAGCCGAAGGAGAAGAAGGACGTCTTCTTCAGAGCCTTCTCGCCCTGCGCCAGGAAGTCGTTGGCCTTGGCCTCGGCGGACATGGCAGAAGAAGACAACACAAGAGAAGCGTCTCTGATTGAATTCCCCCTTTGGGCGGAACGAAACGACGACATATAACGGATGTGGTGTGGTCTACACTAAGTTGTAAAGTGACCTGCCCACTGAAACTCAGATGAAAAGAAAAAAAAACATCGAGGCGCTCACCTTAGGAACATTTTTCAACATTGTCTCTTGTCGATCATGACCATATTACCGCCTCTACGCTCAAATTGCGGCCCCGGGTGCAGTCCGATCCGAGGTTCCACTCCTCCACCTTGGCACGATCCTCCATGAATTCCGGGAAGGCAGGCGTGTTGGTCTCCGGAATGTTCTTGTTAGGAGGCGGTTTCCACCTTCAGTGACAGCGTCGGCGGAGAGAGCGCCAATGGTCTTGGTCTCCTCGCCGCCTTTGGGGAGGTGAATAGGGCGATTGCTCCGATGAAGGGTCGGAGATATGCACCGCGGTGTTCTCCTCTCAAGGGTGGAGTATTCTTCAGCTTGATGCGAATGGAGTAAACGCTGATTCTTCTTTTTACTGCTATCAATGCAGCAACCTGTTGCTCTTCTTCTGGGGGGTCAAAACCAATTCGACTATACGCTTCTTCTCTTACAAATTGCAATACGAAGCTCTTGAACCAGACCCTACATGATGTCAAAGTCTCTACACGATTGGTACTACGTAGTATACATTTTTCGAAGTTCTTTTGGCAAAGCAGTGGCGCTGGGATGTACTTCCGCTACCTGTTGTGCAGGAATTACGTGACGAAACTGAGCAAATTCCCCGCTGCATGAAGGTTGGCTGAGGCGGGTTGAAGAGGTGTACTAGTAGAGTTTTTCCTCTTAAAAAAGACGTACTCCAGAATGTAGAAGGATTGGTATTATACTTGAAGTAGAACGACAAGTGATAAATGAAGGATCACCGAAGTGGAGTTTCCGCGAATGGTGACTTTCACATTTCTTCAATTCTTCAAGAAGATAAATTGTGGACATCATGTGGCTGACCCTGGGATGAATATCAATGCTTGCGTTGCGCTCAACGCGATACCCCGCGGTATGTACGTTAGCCCATCCAGGCAAGCCCATACGAACGGGAAATGACATCATACTGTGTACGTGCGTTGGTCGTGCGATGTGTACATCTCACCGATTGAGACCAATCAGCAGGGCCACAGGGTGTCCGTCGATGTACTTCGGAACCTGTGGAGTACAGCGTTTTTGTCGAGACTTCAACGCACAAGTTGTCACACCAACACTTCACGGCACTGATAATGTACTGTGTCTTACGAGCATTCACAACAAGAGCTAGCAGCCACAGACTAGTTGCAGAAGAAAACTACTTTCGCCTAAACGAGTCGGTAGAGACTGTCATGACAAAATAACATTTTTACCGTACCGGGATCGAGTCCATCCATATTGCCATCATCAAAACGGTGTGGACGCCGCGTAACCAGCCTTGCTCCGTACACTTGGCGCAAGACTCGATCCATTCGCTCACCTTCCCTGTGTGCTGGACAAGGATATGGCGATTCATGTACTTTAGGAGGAGGAGTACGACTGGGATCTGCAGACTGCAGTGACTGTGACGGGCAGCCCCAGCTTGCTGTTTGTGGAAGGACCTCCAGTCACGGATCGCTGAAGATTTGCTGGACAGTCCACGGCAAGCTCGAATCCGGAGTTGCAGTCCAACGGAGCTGCCAAACCTGCAGTATGTACTTAACTCTAGTACGGAGTTCGTCCTCTCCTCATCCCTTATCCTGGCCAGCTTCACGCCTTGCATCGCGTAATCCGCATTGCATTACCGATGCGTGCCGCCACCGGAAGCCAGCATCGGATAACGCAGTTTACTTAAACTCGACCTACGTAATACCCCAACTGTTTCCAGCGAAGAGCGCCACGCACTTTACATTTTACATGTTCAGTATCCAACGAGAACTGTCGGTAAGATCTGCTTTGTGTGTGTGTGCACGCGGACAGCAAACCATACATGTACATGTAGTCACAGCCGTATAGCCCCCCTGTTAAACTCTGCAGCGCAGTTTCGTACTAGTACATCTCAACTGCAGATTCATTTTCAAACTTGCAGACCCTGCCTCACGCTCCACAAAGAAACCAGTGCCCGCGATGCAGCTTTTTGCCCCGCTCGTTGCGGCTTTTGCCTTCCTCTCTTCCAGTGTCTTGGCCAAGGGCGGCGAGGAGACCAAGACCATTGACGCTCTCTACGCCGACGCTGTCGCTGAAGGTGGAAACCTCGTCCTGTACCACGGCGGCGACACGCCGACCCAGCAGGACGGCCTCCACGACGCTTTCGCTCAACGCTTCCCGAAGATCAACTTCACTGTTGTCGTCGACTACAGCAAGTACCACGACGTTCGCATTGACAACCAACTCGAGACCGACACGCTCGTGCCCGACGTTGTCGCACTCCAGACGCTGCAGGACTTCACTCGCTGGGCCAAGGCTGGAGAACTGCTTCCCTACAAGCCTGCCAACTTCTCCAAGATCCACAACTCGTTGAAGGACAAGAACGGCGCGTGGGTGGCTTACACCATCTTCACTTTCGGATACATCTACAACTCCAGCGCCCTTGACGGTGCTGCTGCGCCTTCGACTCCGGCGGATTTGACGGACCCCAAGTGGGCCGACACGATCGCCTCCTCGTACCCGCACGACGACGACGCTGTGCTGTTCCTGTACACTCGCTACGTGGAGAAGTATGGCTGGGACTGGGTGGCCAAGATGGCGCAGCAGAACATTGACTTTAACCGTGGGTCAAACGTCGCTGGTGAGCTCGTCACCTCTGGTGAGAAGCTGATCGGCGTGGGCACGGGTGGCGGAGGTTCCCCGATTGAGTTCGTGGGCGGCAACGGCACGGACTACTTGAGCTGGGGCCAGCGCGTTGGCATCCTGTCCAAGGCCAAGCACCCCGCGGCTGCGAAGTTGTTCATGAACTGGGCCATCTCCGAGGAGGCACAGACATCGGTGGTCTTTTCGAGTGTGCGCACGGACATCAGCACCGCCAAGCCCTGGAACACCCCGGAGGCCAACATGGCTGCCTTCCCCAAGTTCATGGAGGACCGTGCTAAGGTGGAGCAGTGGAAGCAGACGTTTGCGCTGTACTTCGGCGAGGTGCAGGGTGAGCCGAGCCCCGGATTCCTCGGCGTGTACCCTGGCTTGTAGGCGACCCCTCTTGCATCCACGCTCGCGCGCAAAGGAAGGTGTCGAGATGCTACAGCAAAACACATTCAATTCAGTCTTTTGAACTTAATATTGTACTTGTACAACAAACTCTGCAAATCAAAGCTGACGCTCGGAAACATATCATGCAAGAAGGACTTGTCATGCATACAGGACCTGGGGAACCTCATTCATCTCTGCAGTGTCAATCATCATGAATGTCATGGCTGGGAAGGGGTCACGTCAGTGACGTGACGTCCCTCTCCTGCCAAGCTAGCACCGATAGCAGATCACCGCCCACCTCATGCTCCATTCTTTAGCATCGTGCCTTCGCGAGATCCATCTGCGAATCAAGACAGGTTTCTCGACATCAACCACGCACGCAAGCTGGTGCCGAACTGGCGGCACTACCGGTACATGAGCGCTGGCATGGGGCTGGGAATGCATCTCCTCAAAACTTCATTCTCGGATATTCTCCAGAGTGCACAGGCCCCACCCAGTTCCAGTTCTACTACGATGAAGTTTTTCGCTCCAGTCGCCGCGGCATTCATTCTCCTTGTGTCCACCACCTTTGCCGTAGAGGAAGAGACCAAGTCGCTGGATGAGCTGTACGCGGAAGCCATCGCAGAAGGCGGTAAGCTCGTCTTCTACCACGGAGGTGACATCGCCGGCCAGCAAGACTCGCTCAAGTCTGCGTTCGAGGAAGCCTTCCCCGGCATCAACATGACTATGATTGTGGATTACAGCAAGTACCACGACGTCCGTATCGACAACCAGCTCGATACGGACACGCTCGTACCGGACATCACGGCTCTCCAGACTGTGCAGGACTTCCCTCGTTGGGCGAAAAAGGGGGACTTGCTCGAGTACAAGCCTGCCAACTTCTCCAAGATCTACGACAGTCTTAAGGATGAAGACGGAGCTTGGCTCGCGTACGGTGTGAACTCCTTCAGTTACATCTACGACTCGAGCAACCTCGGCGGTCTGGACCCTCCCACGTCTCCGGCTGACTTGGTGGACCCTCAGTGGGCTGGCAAGATTGCTTCGTCATACCCCCACGACGACGATGCTGTGCTTTTCGTTTACCACCTGTGCGTGCAGCAGTACGGCTGGGATTGGGTTTCTGCGATGGCCAACCAGAGCATCAGCTTTAACCGCGGTACGCACGTTGCGAACAACCTGGTGACGGCTCAGGAGAAGGTCATCGGAGTGGGCACCTACGCTGGAGCTTCGCCAATTGTGTACGTGGGCGGCAACGGCACTGAGTACCTAACGTGGGGACAGCGACTGGCAATCTTGGCCAAGGCCAAGAACCCTGCTGCAGCCAAGCTGTTCATGAACTGGATCGTTTCCACGGACGTGCAGGAGTCCGTCGTCATGGAAACTGTACGCACCGACATCGCTCCGACCGGATCTAGCCACCCGTGGGAGATCCCGGAGGCCAACCTGGACGCGTTTCCGACCTTCATGGCGAACCGCACCTACGTTGAGGCGCTGAAGCAGACCTTTGCTCTTTACTTCGGCGAGGTGCAGGGTGAGGCAACCCCAGGCTACCTGGGCGTGCACCCCGGCCTGTAGTCTGGTCTACTGGACTAATAGTGTCTCGACTCATGACTGTATTGTAGTGCAAAATTTTAGTGGGCGTAATAATAATTTTGCAATACGAGGCAGCTGATATTGGTAGCAATAATAATAATCATTGCAATATCGTGCTCACCAATTTCCAATTTTTATTGGGACCCGGGTTGGTGGACCCGGGGGGGGAGTCGCAGTTCGAAGGAGGTTATAAGGACTGATACTATCTCGTATTTAAGTCTGTAGGACTTATGCGTAGTGTTGGTTTGATGCATGCAGCTTATTATTTGATGCACATTTGATCCATACTTCCACAATTATTCTGAGATAGGAAGCAACGAAGTGCTGAATAGCCAGCCCAACCGGGATTATTGCGTCGCCAAGCCGTCTG
>JAABLL010001057.1:0-10171 GCA_012295475.1 Phytophthora gonapodyides
AGGTCTAGCTACTCGGATGATGGCAAATTGCCCTCGAGGTGACAAGGAGATCAATGCCAGAAGGTTTTGCTTGGGTTCGACGCCGTCCCAATCGGATGCAAGAGGAGGTGGCGGCTTCCTGCTCTTGTCTATCTTGAAACGAGCCCAAGAGCGTTTCCAGCTACCAGGTAGTAGAAGGAGCGTTTGGTGGGGCGATGCGCCAGTTTCTCACTGGCGCTCAAGCCACAGCAAGATATTTGACTAGCGACAACGTTATTGTACGAGGAGGAGTTGGCAACGACATGTGCTTCGTGCAAAACTGGATCTGTGAACCCACGAAACAGATCGACGCACCAAACTCGGCTATCGCAGGCTTCGCGGTGGCCAGCAGCTTGTATTAACTCTCCTAAATATGGCTACATTGAGGCTATTTCTGTATATAGTCAATACTACACTGTTCGACGTGGCCCCCACTTCCCGACTCGGTTTCCACATGCGGAACCAGAAGGATTACTCGCGCTTCATGGAGCAAGCTGTCACGCCCGTGGACACGGAGAATGCCATCGAGATGTGGACCATCCACGCCCAAGTTCTTCAAGAACCACGTCAAGCAGTTCCTGCGCACGCAGCCCTATCTGCTGGATACGGCGTCCTCCCCAGGCGCTGCCGAGCGGCAGATCGCGCTCGTCCTGCTCATTTGGGGCGAGAGCGCCAACCTGCGCTTCATGCCCGAGTGTCTCTGCTTCCCAAGAAGGCGGCCAAGCTGGACGCGTCGAGAAGCTGCCCTACGCTCCCGAGGGGACCTTTCGAGGCATGTCGTGCGCCCGCTCTACTCGGTGGTGGTCAAGATGCGCGAGGTGACTCCGCAGAAGAACGGCGCCGGTGTTGACCACAAGAACGTGACCAACTATGACGACGTGAACGAGTTCAATGTGGCGGAAGCCAACGCGACGCAGCTTCTGCAACCCAATCCTGGCCTTCTTCCGGATCTACTTATTCTGCTTGTGGTGCCACATCCTGGATGTCATCGCTTACGCGCATGTTTTCGCGCATCTTCAGTCGCCTCATGTACGCCGTCTCGGTATTCATCTGCCTCGTGTGGCACACCGTGTTCTTCGGCCTCTTCACGGATGTGAACACATCGCCGTACAAGGACATCGGCTCAAGTGACTTGCTCACGTTGGCCATCGTCATCATCGTGTACATGGTGCCGATCGTGCTCGTCTCGATCGTGCAGATGTTCTTCTGCGGTGTGACATGGCGATCGGCCTTCCTCAGTTCCCTAAACGGAACGTGTGAACGGTACATTGGTCGCAAGATGGGCCAGAGCTGGGGGAACGTCTTGGGCTACGGAGCGTTCTGGACGATTATTTTCGTGTGCAAGTTCTTGTTCAACCTGCAGCTCATGGTGTAGCCGCTGATTGGACTCAGCATCGAAATCTACGGCTTGGACGTCCCACCGCTCAACCCGAGAACGGTATCATTGAATAGGGGCACAACATCGCGTTCCTGGCTACCATTTGGACACCCGTGGTTCTCGTGTACATCTACGACTTGGAGATCTGGCTGGCCATCGCGCAAGCCATCGTGGGCGCCTGGATTGGTTTCCGCCTGAAGATTGGCCACTCGGCTCGCATAAACGAGAGTTGTGAAGCGCCTTCAGCGAGCGCCCATGCTGTTTGACTATAAGGCTGTATCGGCTGCTGCCCGCGGTCAGCTTGCCATCAACAACAACCCGCTTTCATCCAGCTCTGTTGCCCCGAGGCCAACAGCCAACTGCGGTTTGCTGTCGTGTGGAATGAAATTGTGAGCAGCTCCCGTTGTCTGACTTGCTCGACGACCGTTAGACAGCAATTCTTCAATACCAGATCTCGGGTACTGGAGCTGTCGTAGCGCCCATGCTCTTGATCGCCGGTCAGGCACAAACCGCTGCAGACATTGCCGCCAAGTTGAAGACGAATGACATGAGCGACGGTCAGTTGTTCAAGGGCCTCAAGAAGGCTGGCGTCGTAGGCTGCGTCAACAATTGCGTGGGCATTCTGTTCCAGACCCTGCGACAGCCGCTGGGCCCTCAGATCTCGGAACTGGTCGGTGTGTTCCGCCGGATCCTGTCAGGAGGCTGACTGAGTGCATGGTGACCTTACGGATATTTCATTGGTGCGCGAGAATGTGGTTGACCTGCTTTCAAGCATTTTGGACTTGGCCAAGCTGTCTGTGGTGCCTGCCGGTGGAGCTATTGGCTTCCCTCACGATCAGGTCGTTGTTGTCATCCAGCGTGTGGATGCTTTGTTGAAGAGCATTGAACTTATGCTGGAAGAGGAGTGGATGGCGGAAAAGCTGCGCAAGTCTGCGTGCGCGAAAATGACGCCAGGCCTTGCTTACCAAAAGAAATTGCTACTGTTAGACTCTGCGGACCGCATCAGCCAGCGCGACTCTAGTTCGCCCACGCGCACGACTTCTCGGACCTCGAACGAGAGCGTCGTGTCGCTGCCGATGCGCTGCCCCGAGGCCCAGCCTCGCATGAGTTTCTTCTCGAACTCCCTTCCCTACACATGCGAATCCCAACAATCGAGTTGATTGCTGCCATGAAGTCGTTCTTTGTGGTCACGCCGTACTAAAAGTGGAACAAAAGCGCCGTGATCTTAGCATTTTCAAGTATCTGGTTACTTTCCCCGACGACGAGTGGGGCAACTTCCTAGATCGTGTCGGTGTGGCTTCAATGGATGAGGTGCTCGCTGAGACGCCGACACAGGTTTGGCGCTGGGCATCTATGCGTGGCCAGACATTGGCATGCACTGTGCACGGCATGATGATGTACGAAGATGCTGCGCTGGCTAGACATTGGATCGGACGAGAATATCTCACATTTAGAGAAGATCAAGCACATGGATCGAATTGCTGGCCTCAAGTTCTCGTACGTGACGAGTTGACATATTTATGCCGACCAGCTTGCCGCGGGAGATTCTTGTGCTGCGGACATCGACCTACTGATGCGCAAGTACCCAAACTGACGTGTGAGCTACGTCGACACCGTTCGCCCAACCGTCGGCAGTGGCACTGATCCTCGTTTCGACTGTGTGCTGGTCAAGTCAGATGATGATGAAATTGTTGAGGTTTACCGCTACGAGCTGCCTGACAACCCGCTGCTGGCGAGGGTAAGCCTGAGACCAGAACATTTCACTTCCGTTTACGCGCGGAGGATGCATTCAGACCATCGATATGAACCAGGAGCACTACTTCGAAGAATCGCTCAAGATCCCGAACTTCCTGGCAACAGCCACCGAGAACGGCAAGAATGTTACCATCATTGGTATGAAGGAACACATCTTCACGCGCCGCGCATCGTCGTTGGCACATTTCATTATGGTGTTAATAAGTTTGACACGCGCGCGTTGGCGAACACCCTCCAAAGTCGCATTCACTACGGTCACCTTGAAAAGCCGTATGTCATGTCCAATGGTGGTCTGTCGAAGGCCAGCAAGGGTAATAATCTGTCTGAGGGTGTCTTTGCTGGCTACAACGCGGCACTCCGCGGTGGCCATGTCACTTACCAAGAGTTCATGCAGTTAGGCGAGGGTCGTGATGTGACCTTGAGTCAGATCAACGCTTTCGAGGCCAAGCTGTTGAACGGTAGCGCTGAAAGCTCGCTTAATCACGACTCGCAGCGTATGGGTGCTGGCATGGATTTCTTCCGGCTGAACTCGATGTTCTACGGCCACATGGGCTTCTACATCTGTAACGCGCTGGTGTTGCCGTGTGGGTTTGCGTACGCTTACGGCAAAGTGTACATCGTGCTGCACCAAGAGATTGAAGAGTCTGCCATTATCACGAGCTACCTGAATGACCTCGCTGGATGATGAACACCCAGTTCATTTTCCAGTTCGGTATGCTGATGACCATTCCGTTAATCGCCATGTCTGTGAAGTATGGTTGGCACCAGGCTATGGTCAACTTTGTGGAGCTGATCGTGAACCTCGGCTCTGTGTTCTACATCTTCGATACGGGCACCAAGTCGCACTTCTACGATATTGCCAGCATGCGTGGTAGCTCCAAGTGTCATGACTGGCCGTGGCTTTGCTATCGTTCGTGAAACACTGGCGATCTTTTACAAGGAGTATGCTGCCTCTCACTACCGCAAGGCTGTGGAGCTGATGGGTTTGATGCTTATCTTCGGTACCTACGGCAACTTCAGCATCGGTACGAACGTTCTTGCTGACTACTGCGCGACTGCCGATTTTGATTGTGACACGGACCCCGACCAAATCCCGTCGAACATTACGCTGCTGAACTCGTACAGCTCCGAGGGCGAGGACTATGGCATCGCTTCTTTCGCGGTGTGGCTGCTTGCGCCGTTCCTGTTCAACACGGACGGCTTGGACTTCTCGAAGACAATCGTGGATATTACTTACTGGTATTATGGCTACAACATCGAAAACCAGGTGTTCATCAACTTGAACAATGAGACGATGGGGGTGCTTTCGTTGAAAACGATCAAGGTGTTGGCGTCAGCCTGAGAGAGTTGTGGTCTTTTTTTTTTGCATGAGATCGAGCGCCTTTGGATGATCGAGGTTTCGTCCTTGGTGGCATCCGCTTTGCAGCGCGGTTGCTGCTGGTCATCACGCCTCGTGCCGATTTGATGTTTTGGGAAGCAATCTTATGCTGAGCAAGAATTAGGACGCAGTCACTACATTTACCGTTGTTGTTTTCATACACGAGTTGGACGCGTTATTCGGGTCTGATGGCGTTAGGAGTTTGGCGAGCTGATCCTTGATGGAGTTGCCGACGAATGTGCGACGCATGAGCATGCATGTGTTCTATTTCTTCCCCGAGCAGCATTATTCCTCCTCCTCGCTTGAGCTATGGCTAACAGCAATGATGTGGTTGTTTCGTTGGTTCGGAAGACGTACGCCTTCAACACCGTCCGTGAAATTGTTGCTGGCTATGGATGTATTGTCGTACGTGGATGTATTGCTGTCCGTGGAGTTGTTGCTGGGCGTGGATTTGTTGCTGGTTTGGATGTATTGCTGTCGGTGGAGTTGTTGCTGAGCGTGGAGTTGTTGCTCGTTTTGGATGTGTTGCTGTCTATGTAGTTGTTGCCGTCCGTGGGTTTGTTGCTGGCTATACTTGAGTTGTTGCTGGCTACAGAGGTACTGCTGTCCGTGGAGTTGGTTGCCGTCCGTGGGTTTGTTGCTGGCTTTGGATGCATTGCTGTCCGTGATATTGTTGCTGGCTTTGAATCCGTAGCAGCCATGATCATCGACTTCACGGCTACGTCGGTGCAGCAACAGCTCAGAGACATTCTGCGAAACCGCTCTCGGGCTTGGACGGTCAGCGACCTCGTGGCCCGAATACCGAACTCCCGAGGTTTAGAGATGCCGTGAAAGACGATTCCGTCGCTAACGCCTTGGGTTGCGCAGCTTTTGAGGCAGGAGAGAGCAGAGCGTACGAGTCACTATCAACTTCGCTTTGGTTACTTTCATCATGAAGCTGCCAACGTTGGTGTTCTAGTAGTTGTACTGGAAACGTGCGGTTTATCCCGAAGACTGCGGATCCTCTCCGAGGCCTTCACGCCAGGCGGTAGACTCATGACACTGGAAGACGTCGATAGTGAAGCCTTTCCGGTTGGCGTTGGCAGCATTCCCGACTTCTAGGAACGACATCGTTCGGGAGGGCCGCAACACTTGCGTTCTTGTTCATTCGAGACTGGAACTTGGGCTTCAGAACGGCATTCTGGGCGGAAAGAGGTCGCTTGGCAGGGGGGAGCGGGTTCAGGACGGAGTTATCCTGGAAAAGCCCAAGGACGAGGCGGACGCCTTCAACATGTTGACCAAGCTCTCGAACCGACCCCACGAGGTGTTCTCCGGCGTGGCGCTCTTCACCGCCGAGAGGGGCATCCACAGCCCGCACTTGTTCTTTGAGAAGCCGAGCCTGGTGTTTGGGCCGCTGGAACCGGAAGACATTCGGGGTGCGCAAGGAGCTCGGCACTTGAGCGCTTTTCTGCGGGTGTACTGATTCTCTGGTGCTTGCAATTCTACTCTACAGCTTACATCGCGACCGGCGAGCCCATGGAAAAGGCGGGAGCTTACGGCCTTCAAGGTGAGCCTCGATATTCATCTGAGTCAGGCATGTAGCACTAATGGATACGATGTTTGCACGTCAGGTCGTGCGCGGTGCTGCGTGCAGGCGGCCCACGGCTGCAGCAACAACGTTTATCGGCTTCCCAATCCAACGCTTCTGCCAGGAACGCAATGTATTGGCGCAACGACATCTAGACTCGTAAACTCAACTCAACAGGGAAAAAGTGTTTCTACCTTGCTTGTATTGTTCTCTATCGCGGAAGTTGTATATCTGGGTTCTTCTCCTTCCTTTCGCTGCAATTAACAGCATATGCACGCATCGACAGCAAATTGGATCAACGGAGTACAGCACTTGGCAACCAAGGCGCTTCACTCTCTGTACGTGTCTCTTCCGCTGTCTACTCGGTTTTCTTCTTGGGCTTCGGCGCCGGGATCATCGAGAGCACGACGTACAGCACGACCGCAACGATGTGGCCAGCGAAGTACGTGTTCTTCAGCGACGCCTGCGAGTTCTCCAGCGACATGGCCTGGAACGGCATGACGAAGTAGTGCATGGCGAAGAGCGTGAGCAGGAAGCCCAAGAAGTCGTAGATTTTCTTCTTGGTGCCGAAAGACCCGTCGGCCTCGATGAACGGGCGAAGGCGCTTGAAAGCGAGGTGGTTGACGGCCGTGGCCAGCGGAACTGGAAGAAACACACAAAAAGGAATTAGCCTCAACGCCGACACTCGCGACATGTTGGCCAACACTCACAGCTCATGAAAAAGAAGTAGTAGCCCGGGTAGAATCCGTGCCAGAAGGCCGAGATGAAGTACGTGGCCATGAGCGAGTTGACCGTGCGCGTGTACACGTAGCGCTCCAGTCAGTTCTGCGTCCTTGTTCCAGGCGCTCGAAGAGCGCGGATGCTCTGCTAGAACTCGAAGCCCAGGATGTCCATGTTGCTGACGCCGTTCCAGCCGCGGCTCGAGCCGTCCTCGTTGAATCCCTCGAAGCTGAAGCCGCACAGTTCCGTCGCACCCTCAGCAATCTGTCAACGGAAAAAGAAGCAAGAACAATGTAAGTTGCTCGATCACCACATCATCAAAGCTGCAGCCTACCCTTCCAGGCGGAGTAGTAAATACTTGGTCTTGCAGAAGATGAGCGTGATGTACAGGTCGCGGATTTGGTAGAGCAGCGGCAACGCAGCGATTTTGGGAGCGGGAACATGGGTCCGTAGACGGCGAAAGCGGCCATGATCACCGAGCCCACGAGGAACTTGGAGAAGGCGGCCAGCACGCTGGAAGGCTCCTTGGACTTGCCGTCAACCATAAACTTGTTGCCGCTCGTGACGCCCAGATACTCGCGGATTTCGAAGGCCGGGCCGGCCAGGAACGTGGCGAAGCTGTCGACGTAGCCGTAGAACTCGAGCAGACTCGGGATCTCCCGGATGGTCAGTTTCTGACGGCCTTCGTAGACCTTCTTGCCAGGGGACATTTCGTCACCCTTGGTCTCGAACGGCTTGTCCGGTGCGAACACGTCCATGTAGTCCTTCACGGCCTCGCGCTTAGTCCAGCGTGACGGAGATGTAGTTCGTGAGCATGCTGAACTTGGCGTCTTCGTTGAGAATGAGCGCCACGTTGAGCTCTCGACGGACCAGACGTCTTTGCCCTCGTCTTCTGCGCTGGCGGTCGTGCACGGCGCGAGCAGGTGTTGAGCGGGGATCTCCATCATGTGCAGCGCCTCTTTCAGCGCGCTGAAGCGGTCCGTTCCAGGAATCGTCGCGTTCAAAGCCGAGGTGACGGCATCCATTTCCACCATGACGGCGAAGTTGGCAGTGAATGCAGGCGCCGCGTTTGCCTTCGCCTGGCAGAGCTTCCCAGGATTCTTGGTGGTTCCCTGGAGCGGCCCACCCTTCGTATTCGCTGCAGGAGAGCCTTTGCTTGCTGCGGCCACTGCACCAGTGATCTGAGGTTTCCCAACTGCAAGAACCCAGTACAAATTCTGGAAAGGGTGCACTATGAGTCGAGTGCACGGCGGAGAGGCGTTCAATATGAGCTTGATGCGCATCCGCGAGGCATTCAATCTGAGCGCGCCTGGCGCTCACGTGCAGCTCATTCATGATCGATGTTCGAGAGAGCTGTACAAAAGCTGCACTGGTAGCACCTCGACGGGCATACTGCTGCTCGCGAGGTGTGGTCGGCGTGCGGCGGCATACTGCTGCTGGCGTGGTACGGTCGGCGTGCCGGGGAGGCTTGGTGCGACGGCGGCGTGCGGGGCTGGTCACCGACTTGGTGGGGCGAGTGAGCGCCAGTTAATAGTACCATCTTGGAAAAGTTGACTCGGAGCTGCTTGGTGCAGCCTTACTACATCGAAAGCCACCCACAAGGCCACTGCAGCCTGCCCTGTAAAGCCCTTCTTGATCTATGCGCTCCTTCTCCATCACAGGCTCGAGTACCATCTCGCGGGACAGATAGTGCGGCTAGGCGGCCGATCTCCTTGAGGTCAGCCACCTGCTCGGCCGAGACTGTCTTGGCCAGGAACTGCACGGCCACGAGCGCAGCAGCACGGCCGAGGCCCGGGGCGGCACATTGTGCAGGTAGCTCCTCCTGGAGCTGAATGCTCGGCCCGCTTGGCATCGGGCTCAACACCGTCAAGCATCGTTGTAGTTCGGCTGTTCACTGTCGCGCATAGCCATACTACCGTCCATCTCCTGGCTTATTCCAGCGTTTCTCGTGCTGGTCGTTGTAGAAGTTGTAGACACGAAGAGACCGATCGCGGTGTTCTTGTATAACGAGCAGCGGGCGACGTTTGAACACGCGCTTGCAATTGCATCGCATCGTTCACGGGGAAAACCAGTCGAGCCAACAGGGCAATAGCGTAGTCACTAGCGTTCAGAGCTTGCAAGTCTTTTGAACCGCAGATGCCCACAACAACATGAGCCGTTTGGAGGCCAGAGTTGTTGGCTGTTCTCCTTTGCCCTTCTTCTCGTTTCCCCTGCCGACCTCCTTCGCGAGCCTACTGCGATGGTCTCACACGCCAGGCGGCGAGAGCTTTCCATACTCTGGCGATGTCCAGGAGCTTTTCACTCTGAACTTGCGTGTGCTGCTCTGCCTCGTCCGACATCTTGCCTCGAGCATCACGCGAGGGAAAAATGTGCATGAGAGCTTTGCCGTCACAGGTCATGGAGAAGTCCTCAGCGACGTGTTTGCCCCGAATTACGGGGCTGGATCTCGGGCGTCACTCGTAGAGCGTCCAGCTGCGCACTTAACGCGTCGCCTAGCTCAGCGTTCACGTAGCCAAGCTGCATTTATCGTTGATAAGCCGACACGCACGGCTGACATTGATCGCTTTCTCTTTGCGATCTCCAGTGAGAACCCAGACCTTGATATCTGCCTGAGCTAGGTCGTCGATGGCTGATGGTACACCTTCATGTAGCTTGTCTTCAATGACCGCCAAGCAACTGCACGTTCTTCTCGATCCGTTCCGCACACGTATCGACCTTCACGGACTGCGAGCGCTGCGGAGGCGGCAACGTACGCATCGTTGTACGCCTCGTAGTCAGCACGCGGCGGCCTAATCCAAGCGAGCACCCGATGGAAGAAGATGCAGATTGATCAGGCACATATACAGCGACAAGTTATCGATGACGGCGATAGCCGTATAGCGCCAGTGCTGCATCTCCTCGAACGTGGGGCCGAAGTCGCTGCGCTCGAAGACCAACGGGCAGTCGGACCGGTCGAGCTGCAGCTGTGGCAGCGTGCTTGGAGGCGGCAGTTCAAACGACTGAAGCTGGTCTTTCCCTGGCACACGCGTTGCTCCCACCACAGCCGTCCGCACATTCGCCACGCTCCTTTTCCAGCGCACCCTTGAGCTGCCTCTCGTACCCCGACGCGCAGTTATCGCCGCTCTTGGACGGGTGTTCTTGTCTTCCAAGGAGGTCAACACGGGGGGCCACTGTGGGCCACCCTCCATAAGTTGCGGTCACAGGTAGCTTGAATGTTGCGCAACATAAATTCATTGGTGCAACATCCACGCAATGTTTGCTCGGTTTCAATAAGTTTTCCCGCGCGCCGCAAAAAACGATGCCCACGAGAAGTTGTGTGCGTGCGCTGCATTTGCAAGCATGAACAGTCTCTTCT
>JAABLL010001060.1:0-10158 GCA_012295475.1 Phytophthora gonapodyides
CCGCTTTTGAATCGAAGCGTACATTTCATCTTCAATCTCTGCAACTTTGTTGAGATACTGCTGCTGGAAGACCTCCAGACGCAGCGCGTAGCTCTGTGTACGCAGCAGTAGAGCAGAATCTATTCGTCAGCTACAATTCTTAGCGGCTTAGAGCACACACCGGCACGCACCTCGCGAATCAGCCGCACCTGACTCTCCAGCGCACGCTCCTCTTGCTTCTTCAGAAACTCGAGCTCATCCACAGCCTGTTCCAGCATGCTCTGCACCTGGTTGGCAGCTAACAACCACCGATGTTAGCGGTGAGTTCACAAAGGAAGAACGATGTTCTCTAACGCACTGGAATCGCGTTGCGCAGAATGTCGCTTCATCTGTTCCCTCAGCGAGTTCATGTGCTGATCAACAGCCGTCTGAAGAGGACGCACAGATCTTGCTGCGGGTGGTTTGTCGAGTGCTCTTTCGTCGCTACTGCTGCTGCTTGAGGTGCTGCTTCGACGGCGATGAGAGGAGTGGCGTCGCTCGGCAATAGTCCTCGGCGACTTCCGCCCCAGCTGAGCTCCGCCTCTTCCTCCCGGACTGAGTCGTCGTCGCTGAGGGTCTTCCTTTTGCGTTCGCTTCGTGGGTCGGTTGAGAAAGATGCGGCGCAAGCGTTTGAACTTCTGCTGCGCACTCTTCCCGTCGATCCCCAGCTTGAGGCCGTCACTGGAAACATCGCTGTCGACGTCACTTTCAATGTCGCTTCCACTGCTCAAGCTGCTCTCACTGCTGCTGCTGTATCGCCTTGAACCTCGGCCTTCGCTGCCTTCGCTCCTCCTGCGCGTCATGCTCAACTTCAGTCCGTGTCGTTTCGAGTCCAAAACTGACGTCGGATTGGAGCCCGTTGATTGGTGGATCACGTTGAAGTTGATGCTTCTTGACGAGATGCCTGGTCCCAGTCTCCAGTCTGGATCTGGCTGAGCCCTCATGGGTGTCGTGGCCAAGTTCTTCACGTACGCGAGGTTCGTGGTGGTGCTCGTGAGCAGGATGGTGGCGACGTTGCTCCACGTGGGCACTTGCCTCTTTGCCGAGAGGACTCGAGATCTACTGGGCAAGCCTCGCGTGGACCTGCCGACAGGCGACGAGAAGCTGCTGGACACTGAGAACATCGACGATGTGGTGAAGAAAGACCTTGCCGACTGGGCGTCTTCGTCCGATGAAGACGAGTGGGAGGCTGGTGGACGCGACCTGCTGGACAAGAACGGAAAGCACGGCCACGAAGCCTCCGAGTCCAGCACTGAAGATGAACTAATCGAGCTGAGCGACGGAGAAGACACGCCGCCTGCCATCACGTCCCTGCAGTTGTCCAAACGACGCGACGGTGCTCAACTTGGACACTTTTCGTCTCCAGACAAGATGACCAGCAACTCGGACACGGAGACTTTGCTTGTGCCCAAGCAATTGAGCTACACGGTCTAGGAACTCAATCGTCTGGGTAAAACACTTTGCAAGAAGAGGCTTCAGTGAAGCTCACTCTCCTAACAATTTTAATTAAAATAATTGATTTTCTTTTCCGCAAATTAAAGTCGTCCGAAGCTTTCGTGTCATCATGGCGTCCAGGGCCTTCCGCCGCTCGCTGCTGGCCTTCCTCCTGGCCGTCATCGTGGCCATCGCGTGCATGTTGGTGCTGGCCATCCAGGTGCCGAGCGTCGCAGCTGTCTCCGCCAACTCGCGCGGCTTCAAACGCTTCGGAATCGACGAAGCATTCGATGAAGACGAAGACGAGGAAGATGACGACTGGGACTTCATGGACGACGACGCCATCCTGGGGCTCTCAGGGCCGCAATTTGGTAGCAATAGTGAAGATACGAAAGCGATTGACGAGGTGTGCGTGGATTCGCTGCCCGTTGGGCTCGTGGACGACAATTACTGCGACTGCGAGGACGGCAGCGACGAGCCCAACACGTCGGCATGTTCCCACGTGCTTCTGGACTCGGCGACGCCGCCGTTCGGCCACCAATTCGTCTGCAAGGCCGACGACAAGCTGGTGGCCTTGGGCTTCCTCGGTGACGGGGTCTGTGATTGCTGTGATGGCAGTGATGAAGACGTGGGTGTGTGCGTTGACTCTTGCACGACGGAGTGGCAGCGGAGACTAAAGGAGCTGCGAGGCAGGCTGGCCGTGGTGCAGAGGGGCCACACAATTCGTCAAGAGTACTTGGGAAACGCTGTGGAGAAGGTGGAGCAGCTGAAAGATGACTTCGAGCGGCTTGCTGAGGCCTATCGGACAGGCCAGCGGGCGTTTGAGGATCTGCAACGTCGCGCCCAGCAGAACCCGGAGCTGCGGGGGCAACTGGAGCAGTCGTACAACGTGCTGCGGAGAGTGCAGTACGTCACGTACGTCCAGAGCCGCGTGGTGGATCAAAGCACCTTCTCGGACGCGACCTGGAAACCTGCGTTTGTGGAGCTCGCGAGCCAGTGCTTCACCTACACGGTGGACGAGAAGCAGCTCAAGGGGGGAACCCCCAACGTCATTCCGCGTGAGTACGACATGGTGCTGTGTCCGTTCCAGAACGTCTCGCAGACCGAGCCGTCGTATCCGAACTGGGCGAAGGCGGAGCGGCAAACCAAGGTCGGAGTTACAGCGGCAGACGACCGTGAAGAGGCCGAAGAGGTTCCTCGCCCCATCGGCCTGGGGATCTGGAACGAGTGGCAGGACTCGGTCGGCTTTGCGCGTGTGCAAGGGTACAGCCACGGCGAGCCCTGCGCTAATGGGCAGGAGCGCCAGACGCGCGTGGAGCTTTCGTGCGGTCTTCGGAATCGCGTGGTGTCGGTGGAGGAGCGTGAAATGTGTCAGTACGAGATTCGTTTCGAGACCCCGGCAGCCTGTGAGGCAGCAGAGGAAGAGAAACTGTTAGATGAAATCACTCAAGTCGAGCAGTTCCCCGAGGAGCGACAGAAGCGGGAGATCAAGAGTCGTCAGCATGAAAGTCACGAGGAGCTGTAGGATCATAGAATAGAGCGGTGTTGACGACGATTTCTTCATCTCGACATCAGCGTTCGTAGCAGGTTTTGTCTTCGTGCTTCAGCGGCGTCTTCCTCGTGATTGCGGCTGCGTAGCGCCGCCTCCTCTTCCTCGCTGAGCCATCGCTGTCGTTCCCCGCGAACAAACTCCCCGTACCTCCATCGCGCATTGTCTCCCTGCCCTCCGAAGCCGTAACACCCGACGCCTTCGACGAACCCGTTGGTGAACTGTCCTCGAAGACGGTGTCCGTTCGTGTACAGCAGCTCACCCTCGCCATGCCGCACGTTCTTCACGAACTCACCGACATACCGCACCACTCGATAGAGCCCCATCTTCCCTCCTGCTGCGAGCGTAACGCTAGGAACGTCCTTTTCCAGCATGTCCTTGGTCATCAAAGTGTCGAACTCTAAGGGAAGATACACACGCTCACCATGGCCATGAAGCTGGCCATCGGCCCATTCACCCCGCCACANGTCTGGTGGCCATTGCAGTATTCTCCATCGTACACCAAAACACCTCGCCCGCCGTTCTTCTTGCTCTTCCCCTGTGGCTTCACGGTAATTGCGCTCGTATGAATGCCACGGCCATGCATCTGATCATCGACCCAATCACCCTCGTATCGATCTCCATTCGCAAAGATGCGTAAGCCCTTGCCATGGCGCTTGGAACGGACGAACGCGCCCTCGTAGACACCTCCATCGCGGTACACGTAGCGCCCCTGTCCGTGTAAATCTCCTTTCTCGAAGTTGCCGTCGTACGTATCGCCGTTCGCAAACCTCATGGCCCCCGGGCCCCTCTGCAGACCGCGTTTAAATATCCCCACAGCCGTACAGCCATCACGCTCGAGAACACCTGTGCCATGAGGCTCGTCATCTTCCCACGAACCTTCGTAGCGTCGCCTATTTGCCTTGTCACCGCCATACGTTCGAGCTCCTTGTCCGTGCCGCTTTCCGTCGACGAACTCCCCCACGTACGAGCCGTGGATGCCTCCAGGTCCATACGACATCCGGCCAAAGCCGTGGAAATGGTCAAGTCGGAAACCGCCTTTGTACGTCGATCCATTGCGAAAGCGCAACTCGCCCCGGCCGTGACGCAGGCCTCGAACGAACTCGCCGTCGTACACATTTCCCGAAGCCCCATAGACGCAGACGCCTCGACCATCGTACAGCCCCTGCTTCAGCTCGCCATCGTATTGATCTCCGCTTCGGGTCTGCCACGTTCCACGACCGTGTTTAACACCACGTGCAAAGTCGCCCTCGTACTTCTCACCACGTAGCCATTGCTTGGTCAGTGGGTGCTGGGATTTTGGCACGCGTAGCATGCCGAAGCCTTCGAAGAGGTCGTTCACGAACTCGCCCGTGTAGCTCCCACCGGACCCGAAAGTGACAACCCCTTGGCCGTGACGCTTGCCATCCACCCACTCGCCGTCGTACACATCTCCAGTCGAGTACTTGAGTCGACCGCGCCGATGAATGGATCCATCGTCGCCGAGCCGCCACGAGCCAACACTGAAGATCACGTTCCCTCCTGCCTTGACCGCCGGTTTGCCGTCGCTCATGTTCCCAGCAGCTGACGGACCTGCGACCACACACAAAGAAAAATAGATCCACACTGCGGCTCTCCAGCAACCTGCTAAGTCCACACGATCCCAGTAGATCCCTTTCATTCTCTCTTACCCTAAAAACATGCACAACGATGTTTGAACACAGTTCCGTCAGCCTCCTCGTTTCAACAATTGGCTCACACCACCTCAGATGCTGCCCTTCTGGATGGGCGCCACGGGGAGCGAGCCAGGCTTGCGCGTACCCAGGCGCTTCTTCACCTTGCTGGCCGCGACCTCCGGGTCGGGACGCAGCGAGAAGACAGCGCGCGAGCTCTTGAGGTACTTGTTGCGCCCGTTGTCCTCTCGGATGAGACTCTCCAGCACAACATGGGGCGACACCTGCCGCCGTGATGCTCTGCGCTGCGTCTTGAGACGGGTCAGATAGCGACGCGTGCTGGGCTGCTTGCGCTGCAGGCGGTTGCCCGCTTCGTCTTCTCCCGCCAGGCCGTCGCTAGCCATGCTGCTGACCGAGCTGTGGTGCCGCGCGAGCTTCCCCGGTGCAGCTGCACGCGCGGCCGGCGTTTTGATGTCCACACCTTGCTGCCACGCCTTGCCACAGGACTCGTGGAAGGTCTGGCCTGACATGACCAGCACCATGGACGTGTGGAGGTGCCACTTCTCCGAGCCAGGGGCCCCCGACTGGCCCATGCCGAAGGGCGGCTTGGAGAGAGCCACGTGACAGTATTCACACATGTTCGAGGGCGGGGCGTAGCAGCGGGACTTGGCTCGCTTCAGCGTCGTGATCTGGTCAAACAGATCCACGCTGATGAGCGCATTCGCAGTCTGGTAGATGTTCTGCTCGTAGTTGTACGTGTCCAGCATGCCGAAGATCGTGGGTCGGAAGTCGCCGAACGCGCCGCGCCCATGCTCGTTCGTGATCTTGAACAGGATCGACTTCAGAGACACCGAAGACGCCATACGCTCGAGGATGAAGCGGATCATTTCGTTCAGCGCCACCTGGAACGCAGTCATCGCCCCATGGCCACTGTTGCCGCCGCTGCTGTGGGTCCGAGTAACTGGAACGTTGCGAGATGCGCTCTTGGAGCTCAGACTGCGCTTCACCGAGTTCTGGATGCGCAGCAGCTTGTCCAGCAGCGTAAACCACAGCTTTTCTGCTTGCTCATCGCGGTTACGCAGCGAGTTACGCTGACACATCGTCAATGCCACCTCCAGCGTCTTCATCGCGTCCTTGCCCTCCTGAACGCTGTCGATAATGCGGTCGGACGACTGGTGTCTTGCCGTCGATCCAGAGCCACTGGGAGCACCAGCACCACCCGCCAGCACGTCAGAAGCCCCCGTGGAGGACGACGACGTAGCGGAAACGTTATATCCGCGCAGAGCAGGCTTGAGAATCTTGAGCTTCTGCTCCAGGCTTTGCAGAATAAGTGTGAGCGCGCCGGTAACGTCGCCCGTGCGCTCGAGCAGATACGCTTCGGCATCTGTGATGGCGAACTCCTTGCAGAGCCGCAAGCACGCGTCCACCTTGTAGCTGTCGTGGGACTCCAGGTACGGGAACACACCGGCGGGTTCGAATTCGCACAGCAGGCGCACAAACCGCTCCTGTACAGCAGGATCGTCAGCGATGCGTAGTTTCGACCGGTCCAGGAGGTCCTTCACGACGTCGGCCTCATCACTTGCGCTGCTACCACTCGTCATTGGCGCCGCCATAAGCACCTGCTTCAGGTAGAGGAACTCGAGTTCTCCGCCCTCCTTGCCCATGGACAGGAATTTCTGGATGACCTTGTTGTTCAAGTTCGGGAACTGGCCCAGAATCAGCGTCACGAACGCGTAGCCGTCAGTCTTCATGAGTGCAGGGGCGTGATTGAGCACCGCCTCCTCGATGATCTTCCGGCGACGACGAGTCGGCTCCGAGCCATTGCTGTCGCGCATCTCCATCTCCTCGGTATCGACAGCCTTGTCGGTCTCCATGCGAATGTAGCTGAACGCATTCATCTGGTACTCGTGGTCTTCATCGGCCAGATACGATGCAATGGCCTGGCTGAAGTCCCCCTTGTCCTTGTACAGTAGCACCGCCGCACGGTTCATCTTCTCTCGGATGACACTAGCGAGCAGAGCCTCGCGGTTGTACGTGGCCTTGTTCAGCTTCGCCAGCAGACGCACAAGCATCGCTTCACGGCCTGCCTTGTCGAAGCCTTCCTCCTGCGAAGTCTCGGGAGTGACCGCTGAGGAGCCCTTAGAAAGCAGTGAAGCAGGGCCGAGAGCCAGGAAGTTCATCAGCGAGTCCATCATCGACTCACCGCCAGCAGAGCCGGCATCGCCAATCGCCTCAGCACGCGCGTCGGCGTATTCTTGCGGCTCGATGGATCCACCACTCAGAAGCCGGGCCTCGAACATGAAGAAGTGGGCGTGCTCCACGGAGCTGAACGGACTGTTCGGGCCGAAGATGACTTCTGCAAGCGACAACACAATCGACAGACGGCTGGGGCACTTGGTCATCTCAGCGTTACGGGCCGAGTCGTACCGACTCGTAGGATGGCCTGACGCGTCCTTCTTCTCGCCTTCGAACTCAACACTCGGCGAGTCGAACATGCGCCCCATGATGTTGAACAGCTCGCGTGCATCCAGATCGATAAGCGTCTCGAGGCGAGGGTATGGGCGAGGGCCAGACGATCCTGCCACCTCCTTCTCGAACAAGTGGTAGCAGATCTGCGAGCGCACCTTGCCGAGCTTCTGGGGCGAGATTTGCTCGTGCTTTGGGAACGTGCGACCGCTCAGGGCATACGAAATGTACAGCAGCAGCTTGTATCCAAACAAGCGACGGCGCCGCGGGCCACTGAGCGACTCTTCTTCAGCCGTAGACAATGCCGAAGGCTTCGCGATGGAGATTTTGGAGCTGGCCGTCCGAGTGGTGCCGCCGAACGCAGACGCCAAGCTGCTCACGCGGCTCCCGGACGGTGCGCGTGTGACCCGAGGAGCAGGCTCCGATGCTGGCTTCGACTTGGCTGCATTCGCGTCAGAACAAGCCTCCAGCAACACGTCGATCGGCGTTGTGTAGTCGTCCATTCCTTCGTTGTAGATGTAGATGAGAGCCGAGTACAGTTCGTGGTCGTGGCAGAGCTTGAGGATCGTATCCAGGTCCAGTTCAGCGACATTCAAGTGAAGCAGGCACTGCTCCACCTGAGCGAGCATCCCCTGCTCACTGAAATGCCGGACGAACTCTTCCATGGCCACCGGTGAGAGGTTCCGCAGCTTCTCGGAGAGGATATAAGGCTCCAGCAATTCCACGAAGATGCTGAGTTTGTTGGCATCCTTGAAGCGCGTGTAGATCTCGCCGAAAAGCAGGTCCGTGCGACCGATCAGCGCACAATACTCGATGCACACACCTGCCAGCATCTGGTAGTGGCTTTTGGCCAAGTCCAGCTTCATTCCGATCTTGTTGAGGCTCAGCTCGCCTCCAGCAGCAGCCGTTGAGCCCGGGGCGTTGGCGATGGCAAGGCGCACGTACTCCATCAAGAGATCTGCTACTCGCTCAGCAACGCTGATCGGCACGAAGTTCTTCGTCACTTCGCCACTACGCGCCTTCTGCAGCGTTTCTTCGAGCTTCTTGGCGATATCTGACGGGTACGGCACCTCGCCACAGACCCAGCGAACTTCGTCGGCGCTTTCTTCGTGGCGGAAGACGTCCTCCTTTTCGCCAGTACGCTGGTTCGTTTGGCACATGTGCAGGATATCCACAAGGCACTGATCATTCTGCTTGTCGCGGAAGAACACGGGCGGGAAGCGGTCCCTTGCAGCACGATCCGCCGCGGCGATTTTAAGACCTTCGTAGTGGTCCAACGCAAGAGCGAGAGCCTCCAGCCACTCGCCATCGTCCACCAACAAGTCGATACGCTGCGTCCACGGCAACACGCGAGCTGTCTGCAGCTCCTTGAGACCCAGCAGGTACAGGATGTTGTAGCAGCCGCGGAAACTGTTCGAGAAACTCCGCGCGTTCTTGCCACGATAGGACGCGAACACCAGCTCCAGCGACGACACATCGACGATTTCCAGCTCCTGGCGGGACATGACGTCGTACACGCAAATCTCGTCGTGCGAGTTCAGGTACACCACGACTTGGTCGCCAAGCCACTGCACAGCCATAATGGCGCTGGACGATTCGATCTGGTCATGCTCGTCGAAGGTCGGGAAGCCATGACGCGCATGGGAATGGTTCTTGCCACCAGGGAAGACCACTTCCAAGAACTGCACGCGGTTGCCCCAGCCACGCGCAAGCACCGGCGCTAGAGCTCGGGAGCTTCCCGGGAACGAAATCCAAGCGAAGGCCAGCGACGGCAGCACCGGATCATCCGGCGCGATGTCGTCCGGCCGGGCCCAGCGATAAATCACACGGACCTCCGGCTCAATAGCAATGATGAACGTCACTGTTTCCGTGCTCAGCGCCGCGAGACAGTACTGGTCCGTGAGGTACGAGATCTTGGCATTACCGGCAGACTGCGGCAGCACGGAGATCGATAGGATCTTGCCAGCGGAGCCGTCGTACAGCGGGTCCACGTCCACGACGTACACCATTCCCATCATCTTGGAGAAGTTGAGCTTGTTCACGAGTCCGTTCGTATCTACAGACACCAGCACGGGCTTCTGGTCCTTGAGGAAGCGCAGACTGACCACGGGGTTCTCGTGCGCGTCCGACACGGCCTTGAGCGACGTGCCCTTGATCATATCCCACAGCACGATGCGGCCGCTCTGGTAGCCGCAGACGAGGTAGTCGCTGCCAGGCGACACGTCCACAGCCGTGACGGGTCCATCTCCGTCAGCATCGTTGGTATTGCCCAGCACTTGGCGGATGTTCTGGAAATGGTCGAAGATGATAACCAGCCCCTTGGACGTGCCAATGGCGATGAACTTGGAGTGAATGGCCACGACGGTGGGCGATCCAGGGCCGTACTCCTTGAACTCAATGTTCTTCCGCAGCTGGCGACTGATGGCCTCCATGGGCTCCACTTTCACCACGCCAGTGGACTTTTTCTCGGCGGAAGGAGACGCTGCTGCGCCCTCCGCGATCTTCTTCTTTCTCTGGTTCTTCTTCATGGCCACGAGCCCCTCCCGTCGACTCTTCAGGGCCTTGGAGCGCGCATGGGCACGTAGTCGGCGCTTGACTTGAAGGGGGGAGATGAGTTCCACACCCACACAGCTCAGCAGCTGCTTCTCTCGAGCCTCCGCGATCTCCAGCGGCGTGCGGAAGTGCGTTTCGGATTTAACTGGAGCGGCCTTGGGTGCAGGCACCACGTCCATGCCTGGGCCGGGCTCGATGTTGAGCGTGAAGGTGGCGGGCGAGAAGAAGAGGTCGTCTTGGTCCGGACCCGGGCCTTCCTGCGCGTCTTGGCCCCCATTGGCCTGCTCCTCCTCGCGTAAGATGTCCTCCAGCGTGATGGCCGACAGGTCCAGCTCCCCCAGCTCCTCCTCGTCGCTCTCCAGCAGCAGACTCTCCACGCCGCTCATGGTCGGAGCCTTCGCTTCCGCCTTGGCTCGCAAGTTCTCTTTGAGGAGAGCCCCCCTGATGCGGGCTTGCTTTAGAGGGAGGTGGCCTTGTAGAGGGATT
>JAABLL010001061.1:0-10157 GCA_012295475.1 Phytophthora gonapodyides
GATGGCGGGTATTACCCGTCGCACCGCAGGCGCTCGGCGTCATCGAACCAGTCCTCGAACCAGTCGTTCCTGAGCGCGCACTCGGATGACAGCGCTGGGTACTACGACGTGGACAAGGACCGCAAAGACGACCACAACCCCAACATCCTCACGCTGTAAGGCACGGTGCTTCCGAGTGACAGGAGGCCACCAGCTCTAGCGCTCTCTATGTATAATGGAGTTGGTACAATACATTGAACAAGCGTGTCTTTCTCTTCAACTTGTCCTTCAACTGCAGCCATCTCGGGTTTATATGTTCCGTGCGCAGGATCGATGCTTACAAGTTGTAAGCAAGGTAAGTTACAAGCGGGTTGCAGCGGGTTCAAAGGGTGATATCCGTTAGTGGTGGCACCGCTTCAAACGGCTACACGCGGAAATATACGATTCATCGAAGAACAAACCAGGATCGGCAAACTCGGCCTGGACAGATAGGGAGCCGGGATCCAAGAGGAGTTGCGAGGGGGCAGAACCGTGCTTTAGCTTCGGTTGTACGATCCGTTGGAGAGTTGTGGAGTTCAGTACTTCAGTACTTCAGTACTTACTATAATTGCACAAGCTGCATCCCAAGTTGAAGCTACCGACCCGCAAATGAGCTTCCATGCGAGCGGAGACGCACACGTAGCTTTAGTTTGCATGGTTCATCCGAGCAGCTTGGTTAACTTATCGCGAGTACTTGTATCGGCTACTAAGTTCTATGCGATTTCGTTGTCACACGGGCAGCGAGCAAGCCGTCCAATGCTACAGGATTCTTGTAGCAAATTGAAGCAGAGGGCTTTGCAGTCGTGCATAGCTGCAGTTGATTGCTCTACGCGTTGTGTCGGTCTTTGCACTTGATCGCTGCGATAATAGAGTCGAGGACAAATCCAAAGGCAAATGTGTTGTGGTTTTATGATAATACGGTGTCCAAAATCAAAGGCAACGGCTAGGCATCCGATAGGTTCGAGTTCCGATGGCAGTTGGTTCCGTCGGTCGCGTGGGCTTCGGTGAGTAAGCGTTATGCGGCGGCAGTTCCGTGGCCGTTTTCGCGGTCCAAGCAGCACGGTTCACTTCTCCATACTTCTCCGGACTCAACGCTGCCAAGTGAACCCCACGGAGGGATGCGATGAAGCTTCATCTCACAACTCAGACACCAACAACCGGCGCTCGTTGAGATGGAGCAGGGCAAAGGAATGGCCTGCAGACTGCAGTGCAGTCGGCGCTCCAGGCACATGGATCGACATCAGAGCCCGATGGTGCTTGCTCAGCTCTGCCCCAGAAAGACCATGGGGTGCGTCCTCAGGCTCCAAGTATCCGCTCGCGTCAGCACCATGTGCTGCCGGTAGGCAGAAGTTAAGTCGACGCTAGACTTTATTTCCTGAGCCCTTGCTGAACCTCGGAGATTCTCGTACATTGTCCTCCATAATATATTATATATTATCCGGAGACCGTGTGGCTGCCTGGGATCACACACAAGATGACCAGCCGCCTGCCGTTGGCATCTGCGACTTCGGCAACTTCTCCGTCGCAATTGTATTCGTTGCGCACGCGAGTGCGTCGACTTGAGCCTATTGGGCTCAAGTCCCCAGCAGCTGCCGTTTTCTGAAGCCCCTGCACGTTACCAACGTGCAAGATGTAGGCAACTTGTGTCACCGAAAGCGAAAGCGCTGCAATGCTGCGGTACAGTTTCTGATCGGTGTGTGCCAACGCTCTCCAAACCCTCTCTTGCTTATCCCAGCGGATTCGTCCGGTCAGCATAGCGCTCTTTCATCACTCGCGAATTTGCGCTCTTCGAGACGAGACCCAGTGGGGGGCACCTCACACACCGACCATGCCCGCGCTCTTCGCCGAGGAGCTGGCCATCGACAACCGCGAGCTGGTGGAGCGGCACATCGCCGAATCGTTCTCGCACCACCGACCCGTGTCGTTCGACGACTCGCTGCGGCGCTCGCAGCACTCGCTGCGCGGCCGCAACTCCATGCCGGCCGTGGTTCGACTGTCGTCGGACTGCGGCTCCTCCCGGCTCTCGAGCTTCGGCCAGGTGCCTGGACACGAGGTCATCGAAACAAGCGTCCGCTTCTTGGGCGTCACCAGAGTGGAGACGCACTGCGAGTTCCGCCTGCAGGTGGACACTGCGCGCGAGCAGTTCGTGCTTCAGAAGCGCTTCAGTCAGTTCCGCGACCTCCGCCAGCAGCTGCTACTCGACGGCAAAGGAGCTGGAGCTGCTTCTAGCGAGAAGAGTCAACGCAAGGGCGAGTGCCGCAACGGCGCGTGCCAGCAGCTCACGCAGCAGCTCGCCGCGCTCAAGTTCCCGCGACGCAAGATGAAGTTCAAGCTGCACCGCGACGACGACGTCAAGACGGCGAGAGCGCGTCAGGCCCAGCTCCAGTACTTCATCGAGATGGTGCTGGCTGTGTACCGCACAGCTCCCAAGCGGCAAGTGCGTTGCTGTGTCAACTCGCAGTGCAAAGTGCTGAAGGCTATTCGAGCCTTCCTAGACATCAAAGACCTGGGCGACGACCTGCCCGACTGGAAGTCGGCCAGCCACGGCAGCACCAGCGGCGACGAGGTCCCCATCTTGGACACGCCACCGTCTACGACGTCAAACCCGTCGCCAGTCAGCAAGGCGGCAATCGAAGCCGCCATAGCGAACGACTCGCCCATTCCCACGAGGACGTCGGCGCTGTGCTTGGATCAACTGTACACCATCACGGAGGACACGGAGCACCTCCACGTCTAGTGGACGACAGGACGGATAGTAGCCCTGACGTCGTGCTCCAAAGAGGTGCCAGCCCTCGCCCTCTGCCCAGCCCAACAATTGTAGTAACTTATTAGTCCTGTTAGGCGTCTGGCTGCATCAAAGCAATAAGAAGATGCGGCAAACGGAAAATTTATGAAAACAAATATTCACTGCAGTTTTTAAATTGTTAGTGTTAGTGGTCGACCCCTTTCGTCTTGAAGAGCTCGACGAGAACCGTAGACACTTTATCTTCGTCGTTGCGCAGTCCGCCCATGATCTGTGAAGTTTTACCCCACTGGACGTTGCTCACGAGCGCCTGCAAGCGAGTGCGAGTTTTCAGGTTCGAGGCAACTGTATCCGCCACGGCAAAAAGTTACCAGTTACCCACCTGCTCGTGCTTGTTGTCAGCATGACTCCGGCCATTGCGACTTGGATTGTCGTCGCTTCCTGCTCGTTGCCGAGCCCACTGCAGTTGAAACACCAGGCGTGAGGCGTGCAACCGCAAATGATTTCACCTCACGCTACGAAGACTAGTTTTTCAAGAAGAAACGTACGCTGAGCCAGCTGCCATCGTCTCCACGCGAGCGACGAGGTGACGGCTTGGGTTTATCGAGCGGAGGCTTTTGAGCTCGTCGTAGCTGGCCAGAGGAGACGCCCGGGACCCCTCGCTCGGTTTGGGAGCCTCGTCCAGAAATTGGCGACTTCGGAAGCTTCGGGAGGCAAAAGTTGGGCTCACGCGCCGATCGATGCCCTCCAAGATCCGGTCTTGGCCCCATGATCGGAACGTGCTCTTCCTCGTGCCTTGTGAGAACGGATTCCACGAGCTTGTGCTTGTACTGGTTCCATTTGGCCTCTCTCCTCAAGTCACGCATGACGCTGGCGCTATCCGCTCGTGCGGAAATCCCCATTACTTCCTGCCGTAGCAATTGCTCCGTGGCGGCATCCTTGAGCAGAATTTGCCGGAAGTCGACGCGATCCACGCGGTACAAAGCAGCCGTCGGAGAAGACACCAGCACGGAAAACACCGCATTGGTCACGCCCAGGATGGCCTCGTAGAAGCCGAAATAGTGCTGGCTTCATCGCAACGAAGCACAGTGCAGTTAGCTAGTGGCAAACGTGTTTTCAAAGCTGTGGCGTCGATACCTGCAGACGGTGGAGATCTCAACGAAGCATGGTTCCTTTCGACCACGCTGTTTCTGGTCGAGTGCTGAGTAGCGCTTGACCAGCCTGCACTCGCCATGCTTGACGAAGTAGAAGTTATCTAGGAGCACCCGTTATTCAAATCCAGAACAACCAAGTAAATAAACGGTAGAGGACACCTACTTGCAGGTTCTCCTTCGACCACAACAACGTCGTTGCATGTGTGCTGTATCTTCTCCATCCGATCGCACAGCCTCAAGATGCTTTCGTCTTCCCAATGGTCCAGGCATGCCACACCCGCCAAGAACGTCATTTTCTCGCTTAGAAAACCGATAGCAACACGAAGCAGTCAGCTTGAGTGGTGCATTTTGCCGTCGCTACGTACCGGAGTTCTCGAGAGAGGTTACATGCTCTCAATGCCATGAACGTGTCGCGGTCGATCTGCATGAGCAAAGTCGTTTCTGTTGCTACAACAGACGCCGTGCGCTGCTGCTCTTCGAGAAGCAAACCAACGTCGCCGAACACCTCCAGTGGCTTCATGGTGCGCACGACGTACGTCGCGTCGTGCGACATATCGAGCTTCCCGCCCGGATTCAGGAAGCTCGAATAGACTCGGGCACGGTTCATGATCTCCTCGAACTCATTGAGTGTCGGAGCGGCCATGCGAGAGAAATCCATCACCACACTCATTGTGCCGTACATGATACAGTAGAAGGCGTCTGCCCGGTCGCCGATCCGGAATAGAGCGTCTCCATCCTCGAGCTCAATGCCCTTCGCCGCCTTCAAGAACCGCAGTCGGTCTCTCGACGGCAGCTCCTGGAAGTACTTGACGCGATTGACTGAGCGTCACCAAGAAACGCCGTGTCAGAACACACACGATGCAGCAAACCAAAACCTTGGATAAAGCTGCAGATTGCTGTTGAACGCACTGTACTTGTCAAGAAAGTCATAGTCCGCCTTGCACCTGGAAGCTTCGGACAGCAGCAGAATCCGGCGCAAGTTGGCTCGCACCTCGGCCAGCTCGTGGTTGGGCTGCTCCAACCAACTCGCCCTCTTCGACAGCCTAGCGACAGTCAAACCATATCGCACTCGCCCAGTAAGCAGTGGTAACCTCACAGATCAACGGCAAGCACTACACGCACATGCTCCGAGCTCTTGACAAGGTCCTCGTTCCGCAGTGTTGAAGGCAATGTAGCCATAAATACAAAGATGGGGTCGTCCACATCAATGTTGCGTCAGNTTGTAGAGCCCTTTCGCGAGCGCGTCAACTGGGAGGAGTGGGGCCTGTACGACTACCTGCAGGTGGTCAAGGAGCCCATGGATCTGGGCACCATCCGCAGCAAGCTGAGCAAGAACGAGTACAAGAAGCCGGCCGAGTTCGCGCGCGACATGCGCCTGGTATGGGAGAACTGCAAGCTCTACAACCAGGACGGCTCCGATCTGTACCTGCTGGCGGACGAGCTGACCAAGAAGTTCGAGGATCGCGTCAAGACCATGAAGCTGGACGTGGGCCCCGTGCCCAAGGCCGACAGGAGCATCCCGTACGCCAGTGTTATACAGTTTATTGTTGTTTTGAGGAGTGAAATGCAGTTTAAACTAACATTCGGGGTGGTGTTTTGCTTCCCAGGGCTCCGAGTCTCGAGGAGAAGATCCACTTCAGCCAGAACATTTACAAGGTGGCGGATAAGGACCTCGGCGCGATCGTGAAGCTGCTGGAGGAGCAGTGTCCCAAGGCGCTGGACAAGAGCTCACCCGACGAGATGGACATCGTCGTCGACCACATCGACAACAAGACGTTCCGCGACCTGGAGAAATTCGTGCTAGAGAAGGTACCGGAGGGCAGTCGCGAGCCGATCGCCACGCCCAAGTCCAAGAAGTCTCGGCGGCCACCCAGCAAGAAGACGAAAACCGATGCGTGATTGACGATGAATGCGTTTTGAGCGCACCAGCTTAGCTCTGACTGGGCCCTGCCATCGTCGTTCTGGATGCGACTGAAGAAAAGATGGGGACGTGTATTTAAGCGCATCCAGGCACGCAGTGAAGGGTAGACCCTCGACTCCTGACGGTTCGTTAGGGTATTTAGTCACTTCCTCCTAACTTCCTTGCGCTTCTTGCCTTCGTTTGTCCCTCCCAGTGTGCGCTCACTTCTTCTTCCGAAGCATAGCTGCGAGCCGCGTCTGCCGTTGGAACGTCGCCTCGAAAGTCTTCTTCTTCTGTTGATGAGCCGGTTCCTCCGGCACTTCTCGTGGGATGGCGATTGCGAGTCCACCGCCGAGCTTGCTGAAGTCTAGAGGGGGGACAGCCGTCTTCAGCATCGTCTCTTCGGACTCGCTTGCTGGCGCTTCAAGCTGCACAGGAATTGCAGTCGAAAGGCGAGATCCTGCCTTTGCGCGAGTAGACTGCCATTGAGGTGGTACGGCTTTGGGTTTGTAGGGTTTCGTCGTTGCGCCGATGCCGTGGGAGGCACTGGGAAGTGGCGCAACTGGTTGCAACTTCAGCATTGGAAGGCTGAACTTTGACGGGCGTCGGATCATTTTTCGCTCTCGAGATGTTGAAGACTTGTTCGCAACGCTTTGACGGCTCGACTCGGGTCGGTTGTGGAGCGAGCGCTTGTACTCGAGCAGCTCTTCCTTGTGGAGTTCCATGAGCTCTCTGACCATACCGAACGAGTCTATGAGTGCTACGCCGATAGCGTAAATACAAGATAGACGGCTGCTTTACTTAAGAGAAGGCTCGTCATCGTTGGACGCAGTCCACTTGTCACCGTGGAGTGCTTTGCCGGCTTTCATGAGCCTCGTCCATTCCTGCGACCGCATTTGAAGTTAGAAACTTCAAAGCAAAGCGAAGCACGCTCGCGTCTTACCTCATCATCGCGTCGACTCGTTTCCACTCTGGACGTGACAATTTCCTCGAGTTCATCGTGGTAGCGCAGCTGGTCCTCACGAGCGGCAAGCTGCTCCTTGAGTTTGCCAATATATCGGCGAAGGTCCTCCTTCCGCTTTGCAATTTGTTCCAGCACACCTGAGCTCGACTGCTGCAGTTGCAGCGGTGGATGGTACTCTGAAGACAAGAAGCGAGGATCATTATCGAGAAGCATCCGTGTCAACCATCGTGCATTTTGCGTACGTGTTCGCCGCTTGCGTTTTTGCATTTGTTGCTGGAAGAAGCCCAGGACGAGCAGCGCAAGAAGCACACAGCCGATGATCACGCCTGGCGAGTTGGTCGTGGAGCCTGCTGCGCCTCGAATTTGCGGCATCGCTTAGCAGTTTGTCCGCGTAAGGGCATCAAGTAAATGGGCATCTGCCTGGACGCTGGGGACATCAAAAATGTCTGCGCGTCGGCTGTAAATTTAGGATTCGAGTTCTTATGATGCGAAGTGCTGGAGTTGCAAAGCTCTGGTTTCCTGTATATGTACAGAAAATAAATAGGAGGATGCGGCTCACACGTTTCACACGTCTGCGACGAACACGTCGTCGTCCACGACGAAGGCCGAGGCGTCGAAGCTCACGGCCGGCTGCTCGGCTGGCAGGCAATAGTCACTGAAGTCCAGGCTGTCCCAGTTCTCGCCGACGTCCACGGGCGACGTCTTGCCCTCGGGCAGGGTGGCCAGCGCCTCCAGCCCGGAGGTCGCGTCCGAGCTCTCGTAGTCCCCCTTTCCGTCCTGCAGGAGGCGATCCAGTGTTTCCTCGCCCACGACGTCGGCCGGCAGCTCGATGGACGCCGGCTCCTCCTTGACGGAGCGGTCGTAGACGCCGTCTAGCAGCACGAGGTCCTGCAGGAACCAGCCGGTGAGTCCTTCAGCCATTGATGAAGCAGCAGCTGCCGCCGCCGCCTCCTGCTTAGCGCGGGCCTCCTCCTTCATGGCGACGTGGGCGCTGAGCGGTGCGCGACGCGCGCACTGGCGCGGCTTCTTGTGTGCGCGCGGGCGTTTGCCGACGGGCTCGTCCGAGGTGGCCTGCTGCGCCCGCGCCTTCCGCTTGAGCTCGAGGCGGCGCTGGTTCTTGTTGGCCTTCTGGCGGTGGAAGTCGCACAGGTTGTGGCGCTCGCCGTTCCGCTTGAGTGCGCGCGCGTTAAAGCACTTCTTGCTCGGGTAGCGGCACATGGCCTCGGCGTCGTGTATGTGCTCGGGCGGCGGCGTGGTCTCTGCTGGGGGCGACGGCCTGGGGGAGGAAGGAGCGGAAGCTGCGCCGGGGCGAGTGGCCATCATGCTGGCAAGAGGCGAAAGCGCAAATGACCCACCAGCCACGCACGCAGCTGAGGCTCAGCAGGAAGATACTTCTGCTTTCACCATCGGCCACGATAGGTACTTTTTGGGTGAATTGGATCCCAGATGGCTTGCCCCATACTCAGTTCAAGTTGTCCTGGATTTCCCCAGAAAATCAATTGTCGAAAAGTGACCGTGGCCCGGTGCCAGTCTCCCGCCTTGGCCGGAGCACGCCACCAGCCGCCGGAGCTCCGGTCTCTTGTGCGATGAGTGGATTGATTCGCACTTCCAAATGTGTGGAGCAGGCCAGCTTGGTTACGTTTAGTCGATCGAAGTTGGCTGCGCAGTGCGCACGCGCAGACGAGATGCCGAGGCTTTGCCGAAAGCTGCGAGCCCTGATGATGCCCCGCTGCCTGCAAACCAGCACTTCGCGGTCAAATCCATTCGACAGCGGAATTGTCGCGCGTGGGGAGGTTTGCACCGCAAACCTTGCGGCGGTGATCATCCGGAACTCGAGTGAGTATCCACCGCGCTCTTGCCTTCTTGGTGAGCGCTCTCTGCATCGTTTCAGACACCGAAGAGATTCCTATCTGCGCTGTAACAGGTTGAAGTGATTTCGCTGCTTGCACGAATAAGCATGGTTCTCGTTTGCAAATTCACTTTAGGTACTTTTAGCTCGAGTTGAGTTTGGCGGTCGAGGTGCCGCCACTGAACGGTCAGGTTACTTGTCTTTAGATGATGTTGGCGCGCGCGACGAATGTGGGTGCTCGTCGGGCGTCGGGTTGCCACGAGCTCTGCAACGTCGCGGAGCTCATGAGCCCCTCGCCCGATCGCGCCACCGCGGTGGCAATTGGCGGCAGCAGCATGGACTGCGCTGGTGCCGGCTCCGGTGCGTCTGTGAGTGCAGGCTCTGCCTTAGGCGGAGACAGCGGGTCACGATGCAGCCACCCGCGCTGCTCCATTTGCGGCTCCATCTTGGCCAGCGCCGCCACGCGCAGCATGGCGCGCGGGCTGCGCGGATAGGCCGCGTTCATCCACGCGGAGGGCGGCAGGCAGCTGGACTCGCGCCACGGGTCCCTACTGTATGCAGGCGGCAGGCTGCTGTCCATGGCCACAAGCCCGGCGGCGCGCTGCAACTCCAGGAGCGAGGGAGTAGCGTTTGGCGGTCGGATGTACTGCGTCGTAAGCGGCATGGCGCCCAGCTCGTGCTCGAGCTTGAGCGCGATGGAGGTGCGCATGCGCATGCGCCGCTCCAGGTCAGAGTAACCGTTACCGGCGTGCAGCGGCAGGTGGCTGGGTAACCCGAGCACAGCCTGGCCGGCCTTGCGCTTCTTGTCCAGGCGGCGCTGGTTGCTGTTGGCCTTCTGGCGGTGCATCTCGCACAGGTTGTGGCGCTCGCCGTTGCGCTTGATGGCGCGCAGGTTCCAGCAGCGCTTGCTGGCGTAGCGGCACTTGAGCGAGCTGAACTCGTCGTCCGTGGTCTGCTGCATGGCGGCTCGGTCTTGTGCGTAGCAGCAGTGGCTTGGTCGGCAGAAGTCAACTTGGAAAGTGGCGAGCAGTTAGGTGTTGTGCAGGCTCGGGGCGTCTTCAAGGTGTGAGAACCTAACGGTGCACCCGTCAACTTAGTGGTCCATGTCGACTTTGCAGTCGCGGCACCAAATTTCAGCAACATACAAAGAGAAGGTGAAATGTCGACTTTGCGCCGAGCCGACGGCGAGTACTGTCGACTTAGTGGCGTACTTTCCAGCTTTCAACCGCAAAAATACTCGTTTTTGGTGGGGCTGGCACGAGACTGATGATATGAGTCCGGACTTCGCAGCCCGAAGCCCGCCTGCAGCGGCCATCGCTGGCTTCGTGCTCCGGAGACATCGGCGCTGATCGTCATGAGAGTAACCTGGGATAAATGACTGCCGCTGGCAATGCCATGGGCAACTTCGTGCTTCAGACCTTCGAGTGCAACTCAGGCCAACCGTTTTCGTATCTGATTTCCCGCAACCAGCTCAATGGCAGCTCAACTGCAGGTTTGCACCTTTCGCGGAGCGAGCAAGCAAACTCAAA
>JAABLL010001064.1:0-10140 GCA_012295475.1 Phytophthora gonapodyides
GCCCAGGGTGCCGTTCGCGACGCCCTTCGCCGTGCCTACATTTTGCGTTACTTGAATGGGCATCCCCGGCACCAGGTCCAAGTAGGGTGCCATGCGGCCGAAGCGGTTGTCGGGGAGGCCGAGGACATAGGCGACGTCGCTGCGGCTAAGATTGTTCAGCGTGCCTTTGAAATTGGCAATGATGCGCAGCGGGAACGCATGCGGTGGCAGCTGCGTCGCAGTCTGGGCGACAAATGCATTGTTGATGGCTAGCCGCTTGGCGTTCTCGGGGGTCACGAAGACGCTCGAGTGCAGCGCGAGCTCGGCCTCAGCGTCGGCGTCGGACGGATGCACGACACGGCTGTTGATCATGTCGATAAAGGCCGGCGTCCACTCGCCGACGCGCGCCTTGGCGCATCCTTGCCCCCACTCGGGGTCGCTACGGAACCTCACCGACTCGTCGAGCATGACGACGGTGGAGAACCGCCTCCACAACTCGAAACCTTCGATGTCGGCTGTCGACGGGCGGGGCTTGCTGGCCGGGTCCACGAAAATTGCGTCGGCGCCCACCGGCGGCATCTGCATGAAGTCGCCCACAAGCACGATGTGCACGCCGCCGAACGGCACGCCGGGGATCTGCTTGTACCGGCGCAGCAGCTTGTCGAGCTTCAACCAGTCGGGTTTCGATAACATCGAGACTTCATCGATTACTAACGCGTCGAGCGTGGTGAATGCCTTTTCCTGAATCGCGTGTTCGATGCGCACCAGGAAGCTCGCCAATGTGCGCGCGCCGATGAGCGTAGCTGCTTTCCCGGTCAGCGCGGTCTTCACGAGCGAGCTCTCGCGGTGCCAACTCACGCAGAAGGCACTGATTGCGTCGATAACGCGGCTCTTGCCGGTGCCACCAGCGCCACCAAGAAACATGAGAACCTGCTGGTCTTGGAGCTGTGCCTCGAAGTCGTGATGGCCACAACGTCTACTGGAGGCGGGGGCGCTAGCCGCAGTCGCGAGCGCGAGCTCGGCCTGCTCTTGCCGCAGAAACGTCTGCAACAACGCGGAAGCGACGATCGCAAAAGCGGCGTGCTGCCGTTCATTGAGCGTGAACGCTCGCGATACTTCGGTGATTGTTGCGTAGTGGCTGACGTCTGGTCGCTGCTGCCGCCGGTCGCTCGGTTCCCATGTTGCGGCAGCAGGATCAAGCGCGTTCGAGAGCAGCTCGATAACGTCGGCCGGTCGCTCTCGATGGTAGTGCTCGGACGGATCAGATGCGTCGGTGGAGTGTTCATCGACGTACCGATTGAGCTCGTCGATAGTAAACGCCGCGCTCGTTGGTACGTGCGTCTCGCGTAGCGAGGCATACGCGCTTGCAGCCGTCTCTGCGACCGGCGTCAGCAATGGGCGGTACATGTCCGTCGAGTCCGCGGGTGTGCCAGCGCGCGTTGACGTCAAGAACACGGGCAGCTCGTCTGCGATGGCGCAGTTTTCACCGTCACCTTCCGAAAGCAAACAGAACTGGTCGTCCTCTTGCTCCGCCGCCTCGCCGACGTCGGCCATCGCGTCGACGTCGTTGCGCGTCCCGGTGGCGTCGTCGTTGTCGTCGTCCTTGGCCAACACATCGACGTCGTCATACTCGTCTGCAGCGGCCTCTTGTGCCTGCTTCTCAACACGGTGAAAGTCATCCAAGTTTGCCATGATCTCGCAGACAAAGCTTGGCCGCGTGGGCTCCCAGCGTAGATAGGCATCGACCCAGGCTGCGTCGCTCGACGGATCGGCGACAAGATCGGTCGCGGCACGAAAAGGGTGGAAGAGTACGAGCGCGCAGCGGCTGCGCTTCAGCAGCATCTCGCTTGGCGACTCAGCATCCACGTACGGCATGCGGACGCCGGTCACAACCGGCACGGCGGCAGCCAAGTGCTTTCCGACGCAGTGCGTGCTGCTCAGCGGGTGCCCGTCCAGGAAGCGCGACCGCGCGGGTACCGATGGGCTTCGCTTGCGACGGAAGTACCACATCACGAACTCGTAGAGATTGATGCAGTCGAGTGCGCGCGGGCGGTAGCAATAGTCATCTAACAGGGAGGCTGCACGGTAAACCGCGACTGAATCGTTGTTGTGCAGCGCGACGAGCTCGCACGAGTGGTCGTCGTCGTCCGTGAGCTCCTTCAATATGTTGTTCAAGGGCAGCGGTGCGCAGGTAGAGCTCAAGTAGCAGCATGAGCCTCGCAAAAGGTACAAAACCGCGAGGGGACCGGCGATCTCGCGGCGATTCGTGACAGCAAAGGCAAGCGAAGCCACCCGTCTGCGCCCGACGCTCACGCGGTCCGCGGATGCACATTGGTCGCCTAGCTCCCGAGCCTGCCGACGTCGGAAGGCTGAGAGCGCGACGGCCGTCACAGACTCGATCATCGCTTGCAGCTTCGTAACATACTTGGTCGCGTAGTAGATACGAAGCAAAGCGGTGGCGCCGCCGATCATAACCTGGATGTCGTGGTTTGACTTGAACGCGGCCATCATGACGGCGTTGTAACCGTTTACGTACTCGCTTGTAAGGCGACGCGCGATGCTGACGCCTTCATCGGTGCAGGTCGACTGCTCCATGCGCGGGCGCGGAAATCCATACCAACATGCGGCGTGCGCAGCAGAGCGGGTCTTTTTGAAACAGCTCCCAACGTGGGACCACCAGTGCAAGTTCACCAACAGCACTAACACCGAAACTGCAAAGGCCAGCGCTCGCGACGACCACCGGGCATCGTCAAGCGACGGCGGAAATATCTGCACGGCGCGAGCGACCGAGTCGGAGCAGAAGACATCGTCGTGAAAGCGCTCGCTTCGCTGTGGCACGCGATTCAGCGCTCGAAGACGGTCTCCTTCCTCGTCTACGTCGTCATCACGGCCCGCCAAGAAGCAGTCGCGACGGAAGATCGCGCTTTTCGCGGCCGCCTCCGAGCCTCGCGCCGTCGCTTCGCGAGCAACCGCTTCACGCAACTCGGTGGCGGAGTGGTCTCGGCGTGGCGCCGGCCACAGCGGCGGGCGATTGTCGAGAATGACGCGTCGCAAGACGTGCTGGGAGCTGGTGTGCGTCTTGCATCGTGCGCATTCAACTAACAACGGCTCTGCAGTCTGGCCGCCGTGCCGCTGGTCTGAGCTTTCATAGGCTTCGGCCAGGATCGGCAGCGGCTGAAGCTGTGTGTACGATTCCCCGCAAAACTGACAGCGTGAGCCGCCGATGTCGAGCGGCAGCGAGGTCGACACGATGCTGTCGGCGTAGGCCTCAAGGTTGCGGAGGTACTGGGCGCCGTGCGTCGCGACGGCGCGGTCGAACGCATCGGAGTTGGGCGGGGCGTTCGCTAACCAAATCAAGAAGTGAGCGTGCAGCGTGCCGCCACCCTGTGTCTCCACCATGCCGAAATAGGCATCCACATCTCCGAAGAGGCCGTCGAACAGCTTGCCGCTGGCCCGTACGCCGACCACGTCCTCCACAAATGCGTTCATGTGGTTCATGAAGATGCGCGCCGAGACGACGTCATTGCGCAAGCTGGCAATTTGCATGACCGACTTCCCCGGCGGCCCTTGCAGCTCGGCGTCGAAGAGTGTGCTGACCGAGGTCACACCCGTGTACTGGGCCATCACAAAAGATTCCGCGACGTTCGGGGTCAGCGTGACGAACAATGCCGGTTGGCCGTAGCGCGCCTGGTAGGCAAAAGCACGCCGCCGACACTGCGCGCGCTCTGCGTCAGAGCCCCAGATCGCGCCGCCACTCAGCTCGACCGAGTGCAGCAGTCGGTCGGCGGTCGACTGGGCTCCGCGGGGTGCAGCCGTCCGTCCTTGCCGGTGGAGCTCTTTCCGGTGCAGGGCGTCCGCAAGATCGACCTCAGATACGTCGCTGAAGGGTTCGAACACTGCTGGGCTCCGCTTGCACTTCAGCGCGACCTGCATGTACATCTTCTGGAGGGAGATGTGGTCGAACGCGGCGAGCATGAAGAGCTCATCTTCTGCAAATCGACGCGAGCTCAGCATTGCATAGTGACGTACGCAAGCTTCGAGCGAGACTGGAACCAGCCGCGCTTCGCCAGGATGACCACGTCCATGAGGGAAAAGATGGGGAAACATTTGCGCGAAGAGCACGTTCTGGTGCGATGAAAACCGGCTGGAGTGGCGCACCAAGAATTGCGGCGCGGACGAAGCCTCGGTCAATGGCTCGACAGTCGTCGCATGTGTGCTGTCGACTCCACCATCGTGGCTGCCCGTTGCAGAATGCTCGCTGTCAGCCGCAACTTCTCGATCGTCGGACACAAACACCACACGCCGCTCCAAGACTTCGTCCTCTGCGACCGTCGCGTCGCTATCGGAGACGGCCCCAACGCGGCTGCCTTCGACATCAACATCTTCAGCCTCGATGTGAGCGTCGGGCTCTTCGCACAAAATGTCTTCAGGAACTTGGTCGTCGACTAGCCGTGAGCAATCCACGGCGACGTGCTCGTACAAGTGATTGTGAGCTTGATAGAAACCAAGTAGATCTTCGACGACTTGCCGCCGCACGCGATGCATTTTCCGGATCTTCGCTTGCTGGGCCGTCGTGAACGGGCCTGCCAGCACGACGCGATACGAGGCGACGCCGCGCATCGCCGTCGGCAGCAACGTAGCTGGCGGTCCTGGCGTTGCGTCGAAGGTCAAGCAGTGCGAACGGATCGCGCGGTGCGCTCCGCCGCGCATGACTCTGGTGACTGCAACCACCGACACGAGCTGTGTCATCACGCGCTCTGGCAGCGTCGCCTGCTGCAAGTTCGCCGGCAGCACACCGATACAAAAGCCGTTCTTGATCGCCAACTTCGGGACCTGGCGCTTGCGCAAGCTGTCATCGCACTGCTTGCAAACGTGCATCGTGCGGTTCGCCGTGTCGACGCCGTTCTTGGACAGCAAGATACCTTCAAGCTCAGGGAGCAACCTTGAGCAATCGTACTCCCTCTCTAGCGCCGGCGAGAGGTCGT
Source organism: Phytophthora gonapodyides (assembly GCA_012295475.1). Classification (NCBI taxonomy): domain Eukaryota; phylum Oomycota; class Peronosporomycetes; order Peronosporales; family Peronosporaceae; genus Phytophthora; species Phytophthora gonapodyides. The sequence goes on from JAABLL010001064.1 coordinate 4,965, forward strand.
CGTCTCCACCGCCAAGAAGTCTCCGCATTGCATTGACCTGCTCGCTGTCTCCCACGCTGATAGTGCGGCACTTCAAGCGCACCTTCCACTCGTCGCACACGGCGCACACCGTCTCATCCAGTCCTGACGCGCCTAATGTCCCGCGCAGTCGCTTGAGCACAGTCTCTTGGATCTCTGCTGGCACTGGCCGCAGCTGCGGGATTCCACCGTCCGCCCACGCGTCATTCAACTGCACATCGACCTCATCCTCCACTTCGACGACGTCCGGAGAGCTCGGTGCTCCTGCTGATGTCGACGACGTCATTCCGGTCGCCTGATCTCGTCTCGCTCGATATCGTACACGATCGCGCTGCCGGACCCTTTCGCAATCGTCAGGTGTCCGGCGCGCACGATACCGGCGCGCAGCCTCGGCATTTCGGCGCCGGCGTTCCGCCTTTCTCTCCTCCGCCGACTGCATGCTGCAGCGTGGAGTGCCGACGGCGTTCATGACACTCGTTTGTTTTCAAGTCTTCTTGCATCCAAACAGGTGAGACGCGAGCTTCAACGCCGCTTTAACGTGCAAACCAACTTGTCCAACGCTCGCGACAATCCACTGTGATAAAGAAGCAAACCAGGGAGGCGGCGCGGCGGTGCATTGTCAGCGATCATCCTTCATAAAAACCAAAACCATGATTTCCTCGTACCGACCCATGGGAATTCGCTGCTCCGCAATGGCGGTCGAGTCGAGTCCTATAAACGTCAGCAGCAAAGCACACCACGGAGATTCACAATGACTGGGCACTGCAGTTACGAGACATGGTATCAAACGCAGGCCAGAATCATGAAAACGAAAGCGCTGCTAGATTTGCTGTTCATCGTGAACAACTTCGCGAGGCACCAGGAAGCGATCGAGCTTCGTTTGCTTCATGCGCTTGGTCGCCGCGGCCGGTACAGTAGACGACCACGCACCGCGACGACGCTTGCTTCCTTGCGCTCCGATCATGCCACGACACGCCGGCGATCCGCACAGACACGGGATGCTAACCTACGAGCAGCAAACCCACCACGTAGCTTGTGAGACCAAACGCCATCAATGAGCACACACATCGTGACCATGGGCAACAAACCGCATGATCCGAGCGGTCGAAGCAGTAGTCGAACGTAAGCTCATCGCCCGCATTCACAATTCCGGCGGTGAAGACTCCACATCGCTCTTCGCCGGCTACGTTCCACTTCTCGATCCTACAATTCGGGGTGCAGCAGTGGTTCATGAACCGCAGCAGACCGCCCCGACGAGTTGCGTCCACGACTTCGTCGCCCACTACCTGCATCATATACCAGCAGCCACGAGCGGCATAAACCTAGGAGGCAACTCAGTCGTCAGCGAAGCAAACCACGAGTAGCCAACGACACTCATCACCTGCCGCCTCCTCTGCAACTCCGCGCCAGACACGACCTCGCCAACATATTCGCCAATGAACGTGTCACTCGCGAGCCGCTCGAGCGTGAGCACGCCGACCCCCTTGCGGCCGCAATCCACGACTGCAACGGGCACAACAGATCCCGACTGGAAACGCTGGTTCGCGCACTTGCTGCCGCACGGACAGTAGCCTCGAATGCATTCATACCGCGCCTGCAAATCGTCATTTAACACGCTGTCAAAAACAAACCCACTCGATTCCACACCTACCGAGCGATTCTCGCATCCATCATCAACGCAACCAGCCACGTCGCGCTCGCTCACCGCACATTTGCACATTGGAAAGTCGTCCTGCGGAGCACACGATCGGTCAGATAACTACCATGTATGCAAACCAAACCTTGGCGAGTGCCAGACCTCCGCAAGGACGCGTTCAGGGCGCTGCAGGTAGANGAAGCGCTGAGAGGCGCCAGCACCATTTGCATTGCACGCTCCTGTCCCACGCCACGCGGTTGCTCACGCACGGCCCAGCTCAGCCACTGCGCGCATACTCGCGCCAGCATATTCACCCTCCTCTCCCAACACCATGCACTCGCTCATGACCGCTGCAGCCGTCACCTTAGCACCCGCCGCTCATTCTCAAACTCGCGCCAGCCAGCTCGCACGGTCCAACCTTGATGCCAGCTAAAAAGCAACGCGACATCCAGCAGCCGCAACCCAGCGCGGACGTCGCGCACACTCGGCGCCAGCGAGAGCCGGTGAACTCGCCGACGAACACGTCCGTGAACTCGGACGCAAAGTCGCCGCCCGTTGCCGACGCTCACCCAGCTGGTAACACGGTAAACGCACAAATGACTCTTCGGATGGCAGCGCTCACGAACGCCTCGCTAACAGCCCGTCCTGCCCGCCGCAGCTCGTCGCCGACCCGCTATACGAGTCGCCGCTGAAGAAGTTGAAGAAGACCATGAACGAGTACCCGACGCAACTCCTCACGACGATCGACAGTACGTGCATGCTGTGATTGCGCCACGGATCGACCTCACTGATGCGTCATGTTGCATCCGCAGGTGTCCGAAACTTCATCCGCACCAACAACGTGAACAACGCAGACGTGCGCGCGAGCGTGCGCATCCGCGCGCGCTTGCTCTGGACCATCACGGACAACGTCCCAGTCGTCGATAAGTCCGGCCATACGACCTTGCTGCACTTCCTGCGCCTGTACCTCAGCGAGGAACATGCGCCCGAGCCCCTCGAAGAACAGATCAGAGTACGTCTCCGCTCCCCTTCGATCTCATGAGTGCACACATTAACTCTTCACCTGCAGGACTACCAGGAGTACCAACGTAATGACGCCATGCAGACAAACCAGTACCTGATCACGACCTCGCTCTACGAGATCGACATCAACGACTCACGCCTTCCGCCGCAGGGAGCGGTGATCATGTTCACCCCCACGAAGCTCCGACTCTACAACAATTGCGTGCAGATTGACACCAAGATCCACAACATCTCGGTCGTCGCGATGCCGACTCCCCCGTGAACATCCGCGCCTCCACACGGCGCCACCGCCGGCCATCACCTCGCTTTCCCCTTTCATTTCATGCACGTCACTTCAGTCAGTCACTATCCGATACATGTAGCTCTATCTATAATCAACACGAACCACCGGCAAGCCCTACTAGTACGCTCGCACGCTCCATCCGCCAAGCTCGCAAAGTCATCGAGATCACTACGTAACACTCTACATGAAGACGCGCGGCAGAATCGAGGTCAACATTGCGCGCTCCCTCACCACTAAAAAAAAAACGTTCGCACTAAGTCCGAACTGCGAACCCCGGACCCCCGTCCGGTAGGCGAATCATGAACTCCTTTCCAGATTTGACACGCCCTGTTTCATCATCACCATTATTCAGCGCAATAGCTTGCACCGACCTTCTCAAAAGAGCTGTACATGAACCAAAACACGACAGGAACACCAAACGACATTTAAGCGGGGCAAACCAACTGCACCCAAACGAGGTCTCCCCGTCACACCAAGGTTTTTAAGGCATCAATGCTGGAATCGTCATCAGACACTAAGTGTGGGTGAAATCCAAGGCCAAAAGCAGAATCAACGGGAGAAGTTAGAGAGCACCCCAAGCGGAGCACCCGCGCAAAAAAGGCCGACGCAGATGGCGTTAGTGCCTGTGCAGAAAGCCCAATATATCTTTGCGCGCTGCGACTTGAAATAGGAAACTTGCCACCGCGCGCAACGATTCATCACTCTCCTATCGACGACAGCACTGCTCCCGCCCTGATCGAAACCACCACCAGACATGCATGCTGCGCAGAACTTCACGGCCGAAGCACCAACGGAACCTCGTGGAACTGAGCAAGAGTATTTCATCCCAGCCCCTCCACCGTTGGAGTATCCCTCCGCCGAAGAAGCAGAAGCAGCGATACATGAGTGGACAATGGCCAACAAGTACAACGTATCCCGTAAAAAGTTGGCTCGCAACGAGAAGGGGGACGTCCGGTATCGTTTGTTCGAGTGCGACCACGCCGGTAAACCAAAAAATACTCGCAAGCTCAAGGATTCCGACAGACAGCGTCTAATGGTGAGCTCCAAGCGGACAGGCTGTAAGATGCGCATAAGTATTGTGGCAGTCGATCCGTCGGACGCGAGCGGGCCATGGCGAATCGTGTACACCCAGGACGGTAGTGAACAGCACAATCATCCACCTTCCAGTGATGTTCGTGATCACGTAGCACATCGGCAGCGTGATGCAAGGCGCGTGAGGTCTTCCAACGTGGCAATTGCTGACATGGTTGCCCTCCAGACCAAGGCAGGAGTATCTACGTCAAAAATATTCGCGACCATGGTCCTATCAGACCGGGACACTTTGGTAATCCCGAGGGATATTGGCAACATGAAAAAGTCTGCGCGAGCTGAACTACTCGCAAACAAGACCAGCAACGAAGCGCTGTTTTCGTTGCTTGAAGACAACAAGTTCCACTACACGTTCGACTTCGACTCGTCTACAAATCGATTGCGATACTTGATGTGGGCGCATCCATCTACAACCGACCTGGCGCGGCACTTCATGGATGTGCTCGTCATCGATTGTACTTACAAAACCAATAAGTACCAGATGCCACTGTTGAACGCAATTATACTGACGGGCATGAACACGATCTTGCCACTGGCACAGATATGGCTTCCCGGAGAAGCCGAGCCAGACTTCGTGTGGGCTTTAGGCCAGTTGAAATTGCTGTGTGAACAGCAGTCCATCCCGATGCCTCGGCTGATTGTTACGGATCGGGATCTCGCTTGCACCAACGCAACAGAGCGAGTATTTCCCTTGGCGAAGAAGCTACTATGTCGCTGGCATATTCGACGAAACGTGCTTGCCCAGGCCCAACGGAAGCTTGTCGTCGCTGACGTGCCTGGCGCCACGGCTGTTGCTATGAAGAAAATGAAGGAACTACAGGTGGATATCTTCATGGCAAGGTTTGACGAGACAATACGCGCCACCTCCGTGCATGAGTTCAACGAAGGATGTGCCAGTCTCCGAGCGCTGAGTGTGGATATGGATCAGTACCTTCGCAAGCACTGGTGGCCCTACAAAGCTAAGTTTGTCCGCTGTTGGACTGATGCCTTCATGCATTTTGACTGCCACGATACTTCTACAGTCGAAGGCACGCACGCCAAAATGAAATCGTTCCTGGATAACTCACGAGGAGATCTGGTCACCGTGTTTCAGCAACTTCTTCCGTGGTGGATCAGAGCTGCGACTA
>JAABLL010001066.1:0-10136 GCA_012295475.1 Phytophthora gonapodyides
ATCACCTCGCTCACTTTCTGTGACCGTACATCCAAGAAATGCTTCAGTTGCACCATCACATGGGTAGAGGTAATGGACGCATTTCGTAATTGAATCTCCAAAACCACCTTCTGCTTGCCATCCCTCTTTAGTCCTTGAGAGCAAATTGCCAACGGTAAGGTTCTTGTGGGAAGGAGAACTTGGGTTGGCTGGACGATCAATCCCATCGGCAGTGAAGGGTGCATGCTCTTCTTTTCACATACGGTGACGGGATACTTGAGTGCCAACGGTCGGAGGTACACGACATACTTTCCAGCGCGCCGTACTCGAACCGCAATACCGACCGGACAGTTCACCTCGTTCTTAATCACTTCGACGCCTGAGCAATAGGATGCGTTTTGGAGCACTGTGTCCACAACTTCACAGACAGACACAAGCCCCTCTTTGATCCATGTCTCCACCCTACTCGAAAACGCAAAAGGGATTGGAATCTCTACAACCTCTTCCACCGAGCAATTCACAACCTGCGGTCGGTATGAACGCAAGTTTGGTAATTCCCAGGTGCAGGCCTTCGAACGTCCAGAACGGGCTCCAAATTCCACCTCAAGTCTTGTGACATCTTGTAGTTGGCCCAGCTGGATCTCTCCGTGAGCATCTGTCTGGAGATCTACGTTGACTAAATCCGTAGAATGGGCGTGTCTGAAAGAACATTTCGTAGGTGCATTTGGAACCGGTTCTCCATTATGACCAAGCACAAGAACGCGGAACTCGCTTGGACTGTACGGGTGTTCCCCTTCGATCGGCTTCCTGATCAAATGGCCTGTGTACGTGGTATCGAAATTGTTCACCCGTTGGACATCGAAGCTCTTGCGACAACTCACTTTAGGCAATTCGTTTGTGTCTACAGCAGCATTTTGAACGCTGGATCGAGAGACGCGAGCGTCCAATGTGACGCTGAAACTCTCAGCATCCATCGGAATTTCAAAGCAAGGAGGCAGGTTTACTATCTCCTGCATGGACGCGAAAGATAAAATCTCCTTGTGAGAACTCGAGCCGACATTGCTCGTGTTAACCAGACCAAACTCAATCACCAGCTTCACATCAACAACCAAGTCAAGTGATTCACCCGTCGCAATATTCGCCACCAATAAACGAGGGCGGGTAATAAGCTGGGCGAGGCAACCCGGAAGCAACTGCTCTGCATCAATGTGCATGTCGACGCTAATGCCAAATGACTCTGGCAGATAGTCGAACGATCCATGAAAGTCAGCAAAAGAATCTTGGCAGAATGCTAGAGCAAACTTGTCGCTTGGAGTGACCTCATTCGGGTGACGGAAAGGAACAACGATGTTCCCGTTTACGTCCGCGGTGTACTCGCGGCCATGTTGCGCTCTGCTTCCACCAGATTTCACGTTAAGGATAAGCGCACGAGCGTCACGAAGCCCGTCCCCACGCTCGTCTAGCACTGTAAACTCATGTCCTTGAGTTGTAATGCGCTCAACGTAGCGAAGGAAACCCCTGCGGAGAACTGCCCGGCAAGTCATTCCCCTTTCAAACACTTCAACCACAAACACGCCACGTTGGCAATTCTTCGTTGAACGAAACTCGATGGGCACTCGGGATTCTTGCCATGGCGAAAGAGAACTTAAATCCACCACCTGCTCTTCGGTTGGCAATAAACCATCAAGGCAAATATCGCCCTTGATTTCGCGACGCAAGCGTGAATAGTACTCCGATGTCTTGATCTCATACAAATGAGCAGTCAGCGTTTTCACATTGCGAGTGCGAACGAAAATTCGCAATGGATCTTCCGGCAAAAAGTAGGTCGGGTTGGATTCACAGAAAACAACCTGTGATGAATTCGCCTGGCCTGACAGCACCTGTCCCTTGTCCTTCAGCTTCGCTGTCCAGTCAGCAAGCTCGCCCTTGCCCAGTTTAATCATTGTTACAGCGTGCTGTACATCCAGGAAACTTGCATCCAAGTGGACTCGAAGTGGGCTGAAAACAGCTTCATCGTCCAAGGCAGACGACCAAAGCGTTTTTAAGCTTTTCTCAATGATTTCGTCATGGCTGAACTGGGAAACACTTTGAAACCCACAAGACCCGACGTAATGAAATGCGCCCAACGTGCGACCACCCGCGATCTTTACGTACTCCACCAGAGAATTCAGCAACTCCGTCACAGCATTTGGGTTTGTCCAGCACATCACATTCAACAGCTCCAGCTTCCGGTAGAAAACCATCACCCGAATGCTATCCACCGCCTTCGGGGTAAAATCGCGCAAAAACTCCAGATACGTCGCGATATGCTGTAGCTCCTTCTCGTTTTGAGCCTCGTTTCGTAAGTCCGAGCATTGAGCAGAATCTACCTCTGCAGCAGCTCGAAGTAGTTGCATTCCGCGGACAGCGTATTCACTGTTGTCACGGAATAGCTCGGGCGCTAGCTTTGCACATTCGAGCAGTTGCGGGAATGACAAGTGGCGATGAGCTGCCCGGAAGTTAAAGCTGGTGTTCTTGAAAGGGTCCTTCCGGAGGTCGACATCCCTGACGATGATCTCCACGTATCTGCACCAGAAGACACGCGCATACGTTAGTAGCTAGACAAGCCGTCACTTATTGGCAGGACCACGCACCCCGGGATATCCGCGTATTCAAACGCATAGTCGTCCAGAAACACCTCAAGCATCTTCCAGCGCTCTTCCTCCGGTCCCTCCCAAGCACGGACCCTCTGGAAGACCTTTTCTCGCCCGTACACGTCCAGTTTGTCCAGAATTCCCTTAAGCATTGCATCGCGCATAGTGCTGAACTGCAGCTGATGCAGTTTTTCCTGAATGATTGCATCAAAATCCAGTAGCTCCTCCCTACAGCAACAGCCCCATATCAGACACTCGTTCCACACCAGCTAAACAGCACTCGACTCACTTTAGCACCGTCGGGTACGTCTCCTTCCTGGCCTCGGGCGTCACCCCTGCAGGCTCCGGATCCAGGTGGTTCACCTGCAGCGCCGCCGTGATCTGCTGCGTCACACTCTACACCGCCACACACCATCCTCCATTATTATAAGTACCCAATCGCCACTCTACCCATTCTACCTTCACTCTACGCACCGCAATCTCTCCACCCTGTTGCTTGGACACCAAGTCAAGTTCCAGTAGCAGCCGGCGTCTCTGGATCCTCTGCATCCGCTTGTAGCAGCCACTGCTCGCCAGCTCGCGCTCCGCCCTCTCCAGCTCCGCCTTGTCGCCCGCCAGTTTCTGGCAGGCCTCGTCGCTCTTGTCCTCTTCCACCAGATGTTGCACCTCCAGCAGCGAGCTCAATCCTGCGTAGTACCAGTAGTCCGGTGTACCCGGCACGAAGGCCTCGCGCACCAGCTGCATCTTGGCCGTCGGGCTCTCGGCCAGCGCGAAGGCTTCCTGGAAAGCCAACTGCGCCTCCGCGCTGCCCGAGGCGCCCTCCGCTGCCAGCTGCGCCTCGAATCCCGCCGCGACCATCACGTCGGAAGCACTTGCTCACTCGCCCGCAGAATCGAAAGTGAGAGGCCCCCGCTTCAATGTTGGGTATAAATTGTGTACCCAGCTCTGATTGGCTGACCGCACTTCAATGTTGGGTACAAATTGTGTGCAGGAACGTTGCAGTTTCAGCATGGGCCTCTTCGGCAAGAAGGACCGGAGCGGCCGTGTGGCCGAGGGCGGGGGTGGCGCGCTCGCAGCGGCCTCCCCCTCGACAGCTTCATCAGCTAAGAACAAGAGCGGGGGCAAAGCTGCGGGCCTGGAGTTGTTCGGCGCCGACAGCGATGAAAGCGACGACGAAGCCACGATCGACCGCTACGCCAAAGAAGGAGACGAGAGTCTGGACGACGAGGGGGCCGCTGAAGCTGAGAAGAGGAAGGTGGCTGTGTTGAACTCCAAGGTACAGGCGCTGTTATAATACGTGATGATGGGGAGATGAGTTGCTGAGGCTGCTTTTGTGAAGTTGTCGCCGGAGGAACTGTTCAAGAAGTACGACACGGACGCGTCGGGCAATATATCGGCGTCCGAGTTCTTGGCTATGGTGCGGAGAAGGTTCGATGGTTAGAAAATTATGAGAGCTTTGGTATTGATGATGCTGCTTTTGCTGCTGTGTAGCTGCCGGATCTCGGGATTTCCATCTCGGCGGCGAAAGCTATGCGCATCTTCCGCAAGTGTGACACGGACGGAGGCGGCGAGATCGACCTCATGGAGTTCAAGATGGCCATGTTCGCTGTGGACCCCGTGTCCGGTAACCCGCTTGGATTCTCGCCGTCCACACTGTTGGGTCCGCGCGATGCATTTGAGCTGTTTGACGAGGACGGCACGGGGCAGATCGATGAGCTTGAATTTGCGGTACTGTGTGTGGTCTTGGGCCGTCTTGGTTGCTGCGCTCATTGCTGACCAGGTGGTTTTGGACAGGATGTACTGGAGTACTTCGGCATGGATGTGAGCGATGAAAAACAAGAGAAGATTTTCCGAAAGTATGACAAAGACAAGAGTGGATACATTGATTATCGGGAGTTCCGCTCGATGTGGGTCCGGCTGGTAGATGTGCGGGAGGAGCTCTCGAAAAGGGGGGTCGAAGTACCGAAAAACACGCGGCTGTGGAAACTACAAGAAATGCTTGAAACGATCTTGGACGAGGAGGAGGCTCGCGAGGCAGTCGCTTTTGAAGAAGCGCAGAAGTTTCTGCGGCGACAGCGAGACAAAGAGTTCCGAGAGGTGTTGGGTCGTAAAGCGATTGTTCGAGCGGAAGACGAGCTTGCCGCTGCCTTAGATGCAGCAGGACAAGTTTATATTATGGGCAGCGGCAAGTATGACCAGTTCGCTGGTGACCCCGTCACTCGAGATGAAGACTTGTTCCCAGGGTTTAAGGAAGTGAGCGAGATCTGGTCTTATCGTGTTAACCCAGCTAGCCAACAATCTCAAGAAGCTAAACCAAAGGCTGCACCGAAAGCAGCAAAGCAAAAGAAACTCCCCGACCAAACTCCGCAGAACTCAAGAGTGCCTGCATCAAAATCGCGACCGACGGTAAGTTCTCCCCCTCGCACTGGAGGTAAATCCAGCGGGACAGCGTTGAAGTACGTGCGTCGAAGATTAGAGAATAAGCGGTGGAAGTTTCGGAGCCCACCAAGGTTAAACAAGCGCACTATTTCACAGACAAAGACACATATTCGAGAAATGTCTCGAGAAAGAGAATTGTCGAACGAGCACATCGAAGGGGACCAGCGTACAGACTCAAATGCGCCCACAGAGTCGTCTGAAGTTGAAGAGATCACTCATGATGAAAGCAACCAGAACGAGGAAGAACTGGCGAAGTTATTCTTTGAAAACCGAGAGTTTGTTCGAAGCCTCAGGTTTCGATCAACAACACTGATGACAAACACCGGACCTCTGTGGGGAAGAAGCGTCGTCCAAGGTGCAATTAGTGACAGCGTTGCTTTTGCAGTGACAAGCTCAGGGAGCGTTTTCAGTTGGGGAGGGAGAAATAGCACGTGGGGGGCCTCTGCTCGACGACTAGCCGGGTTTGATAGCGATTCGGATGACGAGCACGAGGGAACCGACTCCAAGAAAAATGAAGAGTCAACACAGACTGGCATGCAGTGCAAGATTACACCCCGGTCTGCGCTCCAAAAAATGTGTACCGCTGAGCAGGTAGGCAGATCCCTGTGGTGAAGAGACGCAAATTGGTCTAATATCTCTGTATACAGCTCGAAGGACTACGTGATCCGGATGTGGAAGCGAGAGAAGAGGAGAAGCTGCAGATTGAAGCTAGAGAATTTGAGGAAACCCAACGCTACGAAAGGTGTGTTTGGATCATGTTAGCAGTCATTCACTTCTCCAGTTCTGATCTATTTGTTTTTGCTGCTACGAAGACTGAAACGAGTGGTCATGTACTATGACGTGTGGGAGCCGCCTCCTAGTAACGCGACACGACTGCTGTTCATGGAGCAAGTTCTGCTACCCAAAGTTGAATACGAGCAGCTGTCGAACTCGGCCCAGTTGCGTGGGCTCGTGTTTGAACAGATAACTAAAATGGACTTGTCTCTCGCTCTTGGAGAATGCTTCGAGATCGAGATCGAAGTAAAGGGTGAAACAGGGCACAATTTATTCAAGGAATCGGAACGATTAATCAAGGTGGGTGGGTACATGGTTCAGAATGAGTTCCTGATAAGCTAATCCCATGATTCCGAACGAATAGGAATACAGCGAAGACAAGCGCCACCAAGACAAAAAGGCCAGTCTGGTCCAAGCGGTACGTGAGATCCTCCATGTTGTACGAACGAATGGAGAAAATTTGACTCGCTCCGTGCTCGCTGCTAACAATTAGGAAAAAGACAAAATGCTACAAGAGGTAATTGAGGCGTTGGTATCGCCGCGTTACACGTAAATATACTAACCAGCTAACCTGTAGTGGCAAGATGTCAAAGTGTTGCGTGAGAGAAGGCACATCAAGCGGGAAGAGGATGCGAAAGCAAGAATTATCGAGAAAATCAACCGCGCAGTAAGAGCGACTGCGATGTATTTCCAATCTTATGTACATGTCGGAGGCTAATTTTTTCGCCTGGCCAGGATCTTGCCTACGAGTCCAGAGCTTCTCGAAAGGTTGTACAGCTTGAAGACACAATTCCTGAGTTCACCACTCGAGGTGAGAATGCTCGAATTGAGATGAGCGGGGTCACTACAAGGTAAGGCGGGAAAGTAATATTCAAAGCTATGAGTGCTTGGATCTCTCATCGTTTTATTTCGAGTTAGAGGGCCGCCACTCCACTCTCCGAGGGGTGCAGTGGTAAGATGTGGAGTATGTGCAATGTTTTCTTAATGGACCTGAGGCTCACCTAATACCTTGCAGGCTGTGGCAAATGTTTCGGCCGGGGGTTCTCACGTGGCATTGCTGATGCAAGACGGGTAGGGATATCAAAAGATCATCCCAAACGCTCAAGCACTCATTTTGCTTGTTTTGGTCTTTAGGTCACTGTACACCTGTGGAATTGGCGCAAGCGGTCGCCTGGGTTTTCTGCCAAATGAAAGAGGGGCGATCTGTTTTGACGCAAACCATCCGCAGCGTGTCGAAGCTTTCAACGTATGGGGTATTATGTGCATCTAAGCTTCGATTTGTGTTATTAATCTTGCGGATGTCTTGTAGGACCTTTGCCTGCGTCAAGTCTCGTGCTCCTTTTCGCACAGCGCAGCTATCGACTCTGACGGTGTATTATACACTTGGGGGTCAGCATGCAACGGGAAACTGGGCGTCGGCATCGTTGAGGATGAATACAAGCAATACTCCCTCACCCCACTGCTCGTCAGATTTCCTGGAAAGCGCAAGATTCGATCAGTATCATGCGGAGCTTCCCACAGTGGGGCAGTGTCCACGGCCGGCGAGTTGTTCATGTGGGGATCCGCTAATGGTGGTCGTCTTGGTCTTGGGCCCCACGTAATCGATACGATCGTTGTTCCGACTTTGGTGAGGGACCTGTTCACCAAGAAAATTAGGGTATGGCAGGTCTCTTGTGGAACAGCACACTCGGCAATTTGCACAGAGGTCATGTCCGAGTACAACGGAGGGAGCAAGAAGCTGCTTGGCGGTCAAGTGTACGTGTGTGGTGGTGCAACTGCCCTCAGTCGCTACGTATTATCTTGGGAGCGCGTACCAGAGCTGGATGGTATTGGAATCCGGCAAGTGGCTTGTGGCGGCAGTCATACAGCTGCTGTATCTTCGTACGGCGAGCTGTACACCTGGGGTCGAAATTATCATGGCTGTACGGGCCATGATGCCAGTGTAAGTATTTTCTCGTGCTGTCAATCGTGCTAGTTGGTATTCACTCTTCGTTTGCGCAGCGTGCATTTGTGGAAAAACCAGAGCTGCTCAAATGTCTTCACGTGGAGCCGTATAACCTTGCGCTTGGCAAGCCGTGCCGTCAGATCACCGTTTACAACGAGCAAGGGCCCCATCTTGCGGTCAACGGGGAGATTGGAGGTGCTCTGGCGACTTGCATTCACACCCACGTAAGACTCGCGAAAGTGCAGTTGCGCCAAATGCTCTTGTTAGTTGTCCTACTAATTGCTTCGTCAACATCTTCCCTGTTGTGTAGCTGGAGGACAAGCCTTGGTGGGAAGTAGATCTGGGGCAGCCTGCTGTCATCGAGAAAATTCGGGTGAGTGCATTGCTTTGTTCATTCTCGTGAGCTTTGAGCTAATACAACGGCGGCTCGAAGCTGTGGAATCGAACGGACGAGCCGTTGAACCCGTCAAGAAGCAGATCCGAGTACAGCGCTAGGCTTTTCCCATGCTGGATTTTCGTCAGCGAGTTCGCGTTCAAGGATCTGGAAGGCAAAGAAGGGTGCGCGCATTAACTAAAAGCCCTTGTGCTGGACCTTGAATCGATGAGAAACTTACAAGAAAGGTGGTGTGCCGTGGTGTGACGTAGTCTGCGAGCAGCAAAAGTGCAGTCGAGTGCGTTCGAGTTGTTCCGAACCAACAAGCGCATGACGGAGTGGATACTGCCCACAGCGAGCACTGTGGGGCAGTTTATTCGGGTGCAGCTGCAAAACAAGAACTTCCTCCATTTCGCGGAAGTCGAGGTGTTCGGCGTATACTCGGCGTTCAAGTACGTAGGTCGCGTCGGCACGGTGCAATGCAGTGCAGACGCAACGCTGGTCGTCATGCCCCCTACCTCAACCCAAAGGTATGTTACAATGTTGATTTCGGCTACGTGACGACATTGCAGTGTGCTAACGCAACATCTCTCAACCTCAGCGCGCTGGACGACTACTACCTGCGCGCCATCCAAGCCGACGCCGACCACGCCACCATCTTGCGTCAGTACGACGCCTACGAGCGCTCGTTTCGCAAGTATGGTCGCGGCACGCCCGAGACACTGGACGGTCCGTGCCGCCTCTGTCGCGTCTTCCACGACTGTGAGATCTGCGAGTTCTACGCGTCCGCCAAGTACAGTCGCCGATCGTTGGCCGGAAGCGGTCTCAAGTCGCTGCCTCACCGTCTCGTCGGCGACCGCATGGGGCTCACGGTGCGTCGTGCAGCAAGAAACAACACTATCAAACTACGCCACCACTAACCGAAAGTCGCTCCAAATGCAGGAACTCGTCCGCGTTGCGCTGGCCGAAGGCACCTTGGAGGCCGAGCAGCAGGAGCAACTGCGACAGGAACAAGAGGCCGCCGAGCAACTCCGCAAGGCTCGAGAAGAAGCCGAACTCGAGCTAGAGCGCCAGCGAGCCGCCGAGCAGGAGCGCAACAAGCGCCCGAGTCGACTGCTGACAAGCTTCAACTTCCGCAGGAAAGTGTAGCCATATTCGAAAATAAGGCAGTTTTTTTTTTGGCGGGAAAACGACAGTGTTGAATTTTCCCGCCCGAAGTCAAGTCCTCCGTACCAGGTGTGTCAATGCTGCTCAACGCGCTGCGCAGCAAGGCGCGCTCGAACGGCCCGTCGCAGAGCAGCGGCGGCTCCTCCGGTGGCTCCAAGAAGCAGCGCTCCATCCACGACTTCTTCTCGCAGTCCTCGAGCGACAGCAGACGCCAGGGCAAGACGCGCAAGGCTCGGCGCTCGCTTGAGGCGTCGGCCAAGGGCAGCAGCTTCAGCCAAGCGGCCATGGAGGACGACGACGAGCCCATGACCGTGCAGAAACGCATCGACTACGACGTCATGGACGACGAGAGCAGCGAGGAGCCCATGCTGGGGGCCTCTCAAGGCCCGAGACCCAAGAAGATCGACTTCACGGGCTGCTCCAGCCAGCGCAGCGAGCCCGACCTGGAGCCCCAGCACACGCCCGTGCGGTTCGGGCTGCCGCCCACGAGTCAGGGCTGCTACACGCCCATGCACCAGTACAGCCAGGACGACATGGACTTCCTCACGCCCAGAGATCAGCCTGTGGTGCCGCTTTCCAACCCAACGACGCCGTCGCCGCTCAAGAAGCGGCCGAGGCTCGACAGCGGCGCCGACGTAGTGCAGGAAGAGCACGTGCAGAACCTCACACAGGACATGACGCACATGGACGTCCGGCACGCGAGACGAGGCCCGCCGTCTTTCTCCAGCCAGTCGTCGTCCATGGACACGGGCTCGCCCAAAGTGAACGTCGTGGTGACTGCCAAGAGGCCAAGACCCAACGGGTGAGCTATTGACTGCAGCAGTTG
>JAABLL010001068.1:0-10133 GCA_012295475.1 Phytophthora gonapodyides
GTGGTAGAAAAGTTTCTCCGTTGGCTTGTGATAATGTTTTGCCATTTTGCCAAGCAGCGTACGAAACTTGTCAAAAACGATTCAGGAGACGTGTAAAGCGTCGTTTTGCCAGCAGCACAGGGACTCAAGATCCATTTCTTGAATGGAGAAAGACGTTATTCGAACTCGGCACCTGTTGGAGCGGCATGACTTGACCGTGTCATCCCGTTGGCGGTACACGAAACAGAGGGGTCTGCTCTTCATCATGTATCTGTTCCTCGTCTTCGTACTCCACGTCATTCTGTGCGTCCTCGACGCTAGGCTTCATCGGGCAACTCCTCACATGCTTCCTCAAGTACGAACCCGAAAAGTTTCTCACAGAACGGACACGTCTTATTTGAATCATGATCTTGCATGTGCTTCGAAAGCGATTGTCTTGAACTAAAACACTTCAGCACCGTGCACTTCTTGCAGAAATAGCTTGAATCGTTCCTGTGAACGCTGCTGCAGTGTCGATCACGCTTGTAGTTGGTCGCAAACTTCGCCACGCAAAATGGAGCGTAGAGGCAGCTAATTGCGCGAGGTGTCGACGGCATGACCCGGCGAGATCAAAGCCACAGCGAAGGGGATGGATGCCTACCAGCTCGGCTTCTGCTGCGCGCAAATTGGGGGCTGAAAGGATTTGTGGTTGTGGTGCAATCGGCATATGATTGGCTTAAAAAATGATTTCGCGTGAAGCCATGCTGTCCCAGCTTTGTTTTATTATGTGGACCACATCGTCCGATTATTAAAAGTAATTTGCCAAAGTTAAAACTTGCAAGTTGAGCTGGAGGCAGCATTAACGATCGCTGGCCGGGTTCAACTCCAACTTGAACGTGCCAGTCTGACCATAGGTTACCGGTCACGTGAGTTCCGGTGCGCAGCCAGTATGGCATGATGGCAGTGAAGTGCGTTCTCTGTGGTGCCCTCACGTCTACCGATATTACTCCGTCTGAAGCGTCAGCATTGGCGATATTCTATGTCCTGATCGTGATGCATCGCTGTGTACACGGCCTGCTACTTGCCGAGACGATGTACTGGAAACGCTCGACAGTCGGGGCTTCTTACGTCTACTTTAGTTGAGTGACACTTTTCTTGAGCGTGGAGGGCTGTCTCCTCCTCGTACTGCTTGTACGTCTTGACGATCCTCTGTTTCTCAATGGCCTTGGCTTCTTCCTTCTGAATGAAATTCTTGTGCCGGCCGGCGATATGCTCCTCCAGCACCTGTCGCGCCTCCGTCTGCTTGGCGTGCGCCTCTATCTCGGCGGCGTTCGCGCTCCATGATGATGTCGTGGATTTTGTGGTACCACGACTCGATCTGCTGCCGCTCGTGCCGGTGCCATCCCGGTGCGCGTCCAGCACCCGTGCTGGTGCAGCGAGCCCGTGTTTGGGCTCAGGACATGTTGCGACGGGGGAAATATGCATATGACCGTGTTTGCTGTCTACTGAATAATGTTTGGTTGAAAATCTATTTTCTGGATTTGTTTCAAAACTTGAGCGTTACTTAATTAAGCTACTTCAGTCGGCTTTAGATTGGCAAAGGTGTAGATTAGAGTAAGGGGAACGGTCAGTTTGAGGCCGTTTGGTCAATTCAAGGCCTGGGGTGTTTTAGCCAATGCCCAGGCTGCTTTCCGCTTTCTTGTGTATCATTTGTTGAAATAATGCTAAGTACGAAACCTACACAAATCTATATACCTGTATTTGGCGGGAAAACTATTGGCGTTGGCGGGAGCTGAGCGCCACAAACTGGGTGGTGGTAGCGCAGCGTTGGTGCAAACAACGCTCTCATTTCCGAACCCGCGCCATGGTCAGTGTCTACACCGCGAAGAAGAAGCATGCCACCATCGCCCTCGTTCAGGCGGGCTCTTCCATCGTCGCAGTCGCCGAAGCTTCCGGTATTCACGAGCGAACGATCCGGAAGTGGCTGACGGCTGCAAAGGAAGGGAGGCCCCTGACCGCTGTTCGGCCGGGACCGAAACCATTCCTCCCTGAAGACGCGGAGAAGCATCTCTACGACTGGGTTGTCGGACGGCAGCTCGTCGGTCGTCCTGTTGGTCGTTCTGATATCATTAGGAAAGCACAGGAGGTTGCATTGCTGTGCAGTGGAAGAAGTATTGGGGAGGGGTGGTACAAGCGCTTTAAGGAGCGTTTCCCTTCTCTGACAGGGCGATCAGCACAGTCGCTAGCCTTGAAGCGCAACTGCATCGTTTCTGACGATCTAACTACCCTTTTCAACACTCTAGCCAAGTTGATCATCGAGTTGAAACTCGACGATACACGGCTATTCAATATGGACGAAACGGCCTTCCAGAAGCAGCTTGCGAGCAAGAAGGTGGTTGCTGTCCGCGGATCGAGCAACGTGTGGACAACGGAGCCGACGGCAAACTTCCATCTCACGGTTGTTGCGCGCGGTAACGCAGCTGGTTTCGTGGTGCCTCCTGCGTTCATGCTGCCTGGTAAGACCGTCTCGTCCCAGTTGTTGGCGAACTGTGGAATTCCCGGTGCCGCTGTGACGACGTCGCCGTCGGGATTCATGAACATGGAGCTTTTCGAGGAATGGTTACATTCCTTTTCAAGGTCAGTGCCAGCTTCGATCCCCCGGCCGCTGGTGTTAAATCTTGACGGCTGCGGGTCTCACTACTCGACTCAAGTAGTCAACGCTGCTGATGGGTTGGACATCATGCTCGTCTTCCTGCCACCCAACGGTACCCATCTGTTACAGCCTCTCGACGTTGCAGTGTTCGCCACGCTCAAGAGCAAGATCCACGACATGATCAGCGAGCTTGTGGAGGAGGATGACAACGGCTACTTCAACATCAGCAAGGACGACGCCATCGAGGTGGCAAGCTTGGCGTGGGGGAGCGCAAAGGTCGGTCGCAATCTCGAGCGAGGTTTCAAGGCTTGCGGACTGTTCCCGCTGTCGCTGGTCAAGATGCGGGCGCGCCTTGACAATTTCACGCGAAACGGGGCTCCGCGACACGTACAGCTCGCTGCATGGCAGCAACTGAAATCCGTCGTCGAGGACGAGATACTGAAGCTGCCAGCTCCGCCCCGCAAGAACTTGGCCAAGAGACGCAAGCGCATCTCTGTGGGCGGTCGCCTGCTGACGCACGATGTCCTGCAAGAAATGGAGGTTGCCAATGGCAGTAGGGCCACTACCAAGCGCGGAGGGAAGAAGCAAACGCAAGGGTCGGGTATCGAAGGACCAGATATCATCGAATCTGCAGTGGTGTAGCAAGGAGAGTAAATGTGTTACTGATAGGTAAACCCTACGAGCACAATTGAACAAAAGTTTACCTTAGTGAACCAGCATGTCCAGCATTACCCAATCGGACAGCATTGCACTCGCCCTGCCGGGCGATATCATATCACAGGAGATTGCTTGGGCGCTGACATGGGCAAGAGCCGCGAGCCAGAATGCTTGGGCAGCTATACGAGGCGCTTGGGGGGTCGGAAGAGGTCTTGGGGCTCTGTAGGAGCTGGCGCCAGGCGCGCCATCCAGCTCGCTTGCGGTCGCGCGTGAATGGCCAGCGTTTCCGAAAGTGGCTGCACTCTTGAAAATCTATAACCCATCCTATATGCTTAATATGCTCAATGGTAATAGGCCTAGTCCTTCCAAGACGTTGATGGTTGAGCTGCAGACCATACTGAATACAAGTCAAATTCCGGCCCTCAATTGGTATAGGTCGACCTAGAGAGATGTTTTTGGAAGTAGGTTTCTAACCACAATATTACTGGTGCAGCGCCCAGTTCAACCTTGAAAGATTGCAGAAACGACAGGCAACGCAGACCTGTCATAATTTATATGTTTCGTCGCCTGGCATTGCCTGGAGGGCTGTTGCCAAGTGCGGCAAGGAAACCGGCCTCAAACTGACCGTTCCCCTTACTACTACAATGTACTTGACGGGTAACTGGAAAGGATGGACAGACCTTGGTTGAGAGTGGGCATTAGCCGCCGTACCCGGTTGATAGTGGGCACTAGCCGCCGCACCCGGTTGATGGTGGGCATTTGCCGCTGCACCCGGTTGATAATGGGCACTAACCGCCGCACCAAGTTCATAGTTGGCAGGAACCGTGATGTTGTACCGGAGATCCTGAAAGACGAGCATGACGGGGAGGGGGTCACAGCGAGGCGTCAGGCGCACCACGATGTCTTCTGGTTGGTGAGGAGTCCTTGCGAGGTACCGAACAAGTGACCGTCTTCTCGAAGCACCACTTGGCATGATCGGCACCCGTCTTATGGCGGAAGCTTCAAAACATGAACTGCGATGTGGAGTACACGTGTGCGCTCCCCTCTCGCATGTGAGAAGATGGTGATTCTTGCGTTTGGGGAGCGCACTGGGCGATGTCGCAGTTGCCACGAAAGTGCAGCGCAAACGTATGACATGAAGTCATACATGTTGTGTTCACTAAGTTCAAGGGCATTATACTGTTGACTGGGAATCATCGCTGGTGGTAGTAGTTTTTACTCCGTATTTTCTTCTTCACAAGGGAAGCGAAGAAGGTGAACTGAAGTACCATAACCCGGAGATAATCAATATCCAGCATTTTCATTCGACTTGGCGTTGCCATTTCCGTTAGACTTGACATTGCCATTGCCGTTGAGTTACCAAGACTGCTTTCGCTGGCGTCGGCTTGTTCATGTTACATTTTCATTTTTTCGTTCAAGTTCCCGTTGCACTTCATCCATTATTGCGGTCACCTCTCGCATATGTGAAGTTTCGGGGCGTGGCGATTTCATTTTTCCTCTTGGGCCATTTGCAAAAATGATCTCGCGAACTACCTTCCGTCGCCTTTGCGCTAGAATGTGGCCGCCGAAGTCACCATGGACGGGCATGCAATGGATTCACTGCGAATAGCGCTAATGCGTCATAGAGAGGAAGAAGACGCTATCCCCAGACTTATTCGACAGCACTGGCTCGTGGACCAGTGTGACCTTGAACGTTCGCCTTTTCGGGCCGCCGGAATGTTTCCGCGCTGCAGCTTGTCCTCCTCGACGGGGTACAGGCGCAGTCCATTACGGGCGAAGCCGAAGTCGCTTGTCTTGTTGTCGGCAATTGAACTCTGTTTTGGTTTATCTGTCTTCGCGCTTGCGCGCTGTCTGTCCTGTACGGGTGTGGCTTGGCATGGCCTGATTTAACTTGGATTCAATATGGGTGACAGGGACGACGATCGTCGGGCACGCACACACATCAATTGATGATGATGGCTTCTGGGTACATCATGCTGCAAATTACGGCTGTCAGCGACCCTTCGTGCTGAAAAGATCTCTTGGTTTCGACCAGTCGGACTTCCTCGGGGCAGCTCAGATCTTGTGGAAGCAGCCGATGCAACAAGTCAAACAAGATGCCTAATTCTTTGGAAAACGCATTCAGTTGTCTGACGAAAAACGATGTATGCTATTGAATAGAATTGCTTAATGCTACAGAATCCTATAGGATGGAATTGTGGCACGGTGGTGTGGGCTGTTACTCACACAGCCTGCGAGTGCTTCGGCGCAACACACCGCTCACCGGCGCCTCGCGTTGGCGGTGAGAGTGAAAGCTGGTCCACTTTAATACGATGAAGAACGAAGGATGGGGGCTATACTTCTTGTCGGTGTTAAACATCTTTTTGCAAGCATCGCGAACGTCCAATGAAGCAGAAATGCGGTAAACGATCTAGGTAAAGAGCCCACTCACAAATTCGGAATACGCTGCGAAAACGAGCACCGCGAAGGAAGGTAACCTTATCGGATGCGAAGATACCGCTGCAGTTCAGCGAAACTATTATTTCTGCATGCACGTTTTGTTGACAACTTTGATAGGATGAAGCAATTGGATTGGTTTCAATAACTCAAAAGCATGCCGTTTTTATATCCTGTATGGTGTTGTTTTCCCTGATCGTATGCAGGCTGCATAATGCAGTGCTCCATTTGCATTTTCATCACGTCCATCAACACGCCGCAGACGCAAGCGAAAGCCAGAATTGCACAAGAAAGCAGCGCTTGAGAATGGTTGAGCAGTGTCCTTTGAATACGACTCATTGCGCGTATGTGTATGTGCTTGTGGCACCGCAACAACAGAAGAGGAGAAGCACCCGTCAATTTTGCCGGTAACGAGCGTCTTATGTATTTTCCCGCCTTCTGCTCGTAGAAAAAACTTGCATTGCCTGCGTTCGTGCTGATCAAAAAGGTACTTTTATACAACTATTCCGGTGTGAAGTTCGTGGTGCTGGCCGGCAGCATGGTGATGTTTCTTTTTAATACAAGGTGTTGCTGTAGTGAGAGCAACACTATGAGGCTGACAAACATGGGACTCGCGGACAACAGTGGAAAAAGCGAAACCGTGCGTATTCGCGGCATTTTCATGCTCCCCATCAGGGACGCTGGTATTTCCTTTTAAAGCGCCTACGCATACGTTTTCTGCATGATTGGTATCAGAGTCGTGCGGCACTTCTGTAATCGGCATGTTGAGCCCTTCCAAATCTTATCCCAGTCAAATTGGACGAGAAGAATCAGGATGAGTAGCAGCACCCCTCCAATAGCAGTGTTGATGGCCAGCATGGACCTCCAATCCCTCTTCAGCAACCCAACGAAAGTCAGGATGAACTTCGGGTTGGGCAGATGATAGGTGGCAAGCACGTTGAACCCAAAGTAGAACGATCACGCGACGTTCAAATACCCCGCCAAGGTGTTCACCTCTGACGTGTTCAGAAGCTTCAGCGTCTGAGATAGAAATACAGCGTGATGTTGATGTGGAATCCCCACGTCTTCGATTATTGTCCATCTCAGTGGCATTGACACCCGCATAACCAGTCTAGGTCCATGTACCCCCAGCTCAATTGTGGTCACTTCTAGCGTCATTGCTGCGAGGGTTCCGCACACACAATCTTCTTGGAGATCTTCGATCTGCTCGACAGAGATGACCTTTCCACTGCCTCGGAGTCCTGTATTGCCACGGAAACACCGTCGTGGCAACTTTTACCGCGACAAAACTCTGATCAGCTTTTCTGGCCTCATTTTGCACCAAACCCCCTGGAAACAACGTACTTTCCACGACACGGAATGCCGTCTGGGTTGCCTGTTTTCCATCCACAAAAAACTCGTGATCTCGCAACATGATCAATTCAATCGCAGAGTAAAGAAAGTTCATCAAAATGCAGACGCCACTGATACCAGTTGAGCTTGCACTTTGCAGATATACGCACTGAAATAGCGATCCAAACACTTCGAAGGCACACATGGTCACTTCCGTGCTGATATCTTGGAGCGGGCGCGCCACAACTCGAAGAACCTCCTTTAACAACGACCTAAGAAGAGAAAACCAGACGCTATGGCAGCTTGCGGCCACGTCGGAGCGCTCTGGAAACCAATCGCGAAACCGTCGCAGGAAGTGTCTTCCTTGGCGCCAAAGTAATTCTTCCGAATCGATCGAATCGAGCGCTGTGGCGTCCGTGGTTTCGTTCGCGCCGAGTTACTTGACCTCAACTTGGTGGAGCTCTTATTGTCCAGCCCACACGTGCTGATACTCTTTCTTTTCGCCTCAAGAGGTTCCTACATCGGTGCTTTACGTATGGAACGGCATTTTCTGGGGCCGATACAGTGACTTTCGGTGGTTAACGTGGTCGATCGGGATTAACTAGCAATTGATGATAAATTCGTGAATACTAAAGGCACGTATTTCATGAGCTCCACGTTTTGACACTACATGTACACAGTCTTAGATGGCGCTATTTGAGTGTTTTGTTCCGAAATTTGGCATGAGCAGTATTATGCAATGCAGCAGATATAGCCGTTCTACCTTGTTCTGTTTGATCCTATGTATGCATATATTCATCTCCGACACACCAGCGCGTGGCCAATGAAACGCATGCAAAACTTAGGTATGTGCCGTTGATAATAACGTGAACTTGATAATTATGCTAAAGTAAGAGGATGGAATTAAGAACACAACGGTGCAGCGGAGGAGGACGGCGAGGCAAAGGGCGAGACTATGAACATAAGGAAGGAGTAGAGGACAGTGAGCGGCATGCGGACGAGTCGACAGCGAGGACGGAACAAGACAATGCAGGAGTGCGGGACGTAGAAGCACGGTGACGGGTTGGAGCGTGGAGCGGGCCGACCCGCCGCCGCCCAACCCGGTTGCCTGGGAGATCGCTGAAGACGAAGAGGTGTACGACAGAACCCAGCCGAAGGAGGGCAGACCAAGAAGGCAAGTCGAGCCAAGCGCCCAAAGAGCAGGCGAGACGACGCTGGCCGGACGGAGGGGCGGCCCAGCACAGCAGCCGCGCGCCCAACAGAGGGGATCACTTTGAGACGTGACGCGCAGATGAGAAGCGCGAAGCCGAACGAGGTAGCTACGAGGAAAAAGCCAGCAAGAAGACACTAGAGGTTCTAAGCTGCGGAATATATGCTGAGGTTGATGCGCCTGTAGTAGCTAGTTTGAGGTGCGAGACTCAACGGCCTGTCGGACGCGGGTATTGGAGTCCGTTGGTCCCCGAGATCGTCGGTATCAGCAGCCCGTGACGCGTAGGCGTGCTAGGCCAAATGATGGGTACTAAGCGGCCCTGGTATCGGAGCTCCCGGTCAACTCCTCCGGCGAAGCCTCGAGAGGCCATGGGTCAGCGCACCTGTGCTGTGTCCACCAGGACAAGTCGACTATCCCTGCCGTGCATGTTGTGTGTGTGTATGTTGCACGGAGTAGATAGGGCAGCGTAGTCGTAGCCATCGGACACCATCTTTACCCGAAGTGAGGACCGGCCCCGGAACAGCACCGACCAGACAACTACTACCGGCAGAACTACGGATGCTAGAATGCTGCTAGAGAGAAGCAGGAAGAAAGGTGCTAGACGGATGATATGGCTGCGGCCAGTGACGCTAGATGTTCGCTATGTTTGCTGTACTGAAATGGATAACGCTTACTCTATAATTCTAGTTTTGCGGTGCACGCGGTCGAGTTTTAAGAAACTGTGGTAGCTAATTGTAAGGCCATCAAAGTCACGGGGTGCGTTCCAAAACCTCCTTCCAGGAATACCGTAGCATTAGATCAGTGCCTGCATCAAACAAGTGCCTCAGTTTCAACTGGATAGCAATGCACGACAATATCCCCCCCCCCGTACAGCGCTGAAGACAAACATCAGCGTGATGCAACCGACAACTTTACCTGTTTATTATTTCTCAAGAGCTAAGGCCAGTTGACACATATGAAAAACAAAATTGCACCGACCAGGAAAGAGAAAATGCGAGTACAATCCTCCAGCAGTCACGTAAATACTACCAAGTACAGGATCGATCGCCAGATCGCGTATTGGCATGAGCCCATACATGCCAAGATCAGCAGCGTTTTCAAAAACGCAGCACCATATCTTAAACTTGTATCAATCCTCTTGCAATTGCTTTACTTCCGACTCTTGGCGTCGTCCGAGCTGCCGCTCCGCACTTGGATATCGATAGCGGAGGCCTCCAAGACGCACGAGAAGTCCGTCAACAAGAACGGGTCCAGCATTACAGACCCGTCCAAGCAAAGTTGCTGTACCGATTGCACCGTTAGCTTACTATTTCCCGTGTCAACTACAGTAGCGTCCACCCGCCGTTAGGTTCTGCTTGATGTCATATTAATCCTCCAGAAAGGACTTGAGCACGGCAATTGTGTGGTCCTTCTTGAACTGACAGCGTAAAGACAACTTAACATACGAACTCGAAAAAAGCGCGATATAATTGCGGCCTACCTCACTGGTGACCATCGAGTCGTCTTGAAGCAGGAACATGATATGATCTACCATCATTTGTCAATTTAGGACCGGTTCAAGCCCCCCCCCGCCAAAAGCAATTAGCCGCACCTGGATGGGCTCTTGCTGCAGCTCCATAACGTGATCGAACTTGCTCTATCCGCCGCTCGTGGCGCCCGCGTCCTTGCTGGCCGCGCCCAAGAGCCCCAAGTTGAGCGCAGGCTGCGACATCGGCGTCCTTCAAACAAATGGATACACTTGCAGATGGGTACACTGAGTGATGGTTCAATTTACTAAATCACTAGGTTTTATGTATTCGTTGCAGTGGCCGCGTGTAACGGGACGATCTCCCGTTACAAAAGTAGGTAGAAGTCACGGTCCAAACAGGCTGTGACTTGGCACTCTGT
>JAABLL010001069.1:0-10127 GCA_012295475.1 Phytophthora gonapodyides
GAGCGAACGCGTGATGCAAGCGAGAGAAGAAGAAGGCAGGAAAAGGCTCATTTTTGCGTTTTACAGCCACGTTTCCCCTCCTTTTCTTTCTTGGAAAAGCTGCTTGCCATAATAAAGCAAGAACTCCGTCTTCGCCCCGTCCAGTTTTCTGTGGAAGAAGACGCTTGGGATGGCTGATGCTGACTTGAAGTGTGTTTGTGTTTCAGGCTGGGGGGATCATGTTGCTGAGCTCGTCTGGATGGTAAGAGGATTGGTATATGCACAACGGCGCGTTCGCTAACTTCCCAAAGTGCTAGCTTCGCTTCTGCAGAGGTTGAAGGCTCCGTGTCTGGCCGCACTTGACGACGATGTTTGAAGCTGTTCTGGTAAGATGCAGGAGCGTCGAATACTGCGACTGGGTCATTTCTCGGTAGTGATCATCGAAGCAGCACAGAGAGCCAACCACCGAGAGCCCGTCGCTGCTGAAAATGGGGAAGCCGGCGTAGAACTGAATGCAGAAGTCCGTGACGAGACTCAGGTTGCAGAAGCGCACGTCTGCTTCCGGGTGCTGCACGAGCATGGGCTTGTCTCCCATCAGAAGATGCTGGCAGAGCGTGTGTTCGCGAGGCAGTTGGGCGTCTTGCAGCGGTACGAAGTTGGTGGCCAAGACGTGCTGGATCGAGCTGCCGACGACTGTCACGAGCGAAGCCATGCAGCTCAACTCGCGGGCGGCCAACTCACAGACGAGAGCGAGCTCGTCGGAGCCCCTCGCCTGTAGCAGTTGCTCGTGTCGGATGGCTTCTAGTCGGTGCGCTTCGTTGGGCGGGATCGGACCGGCAGGAACAGCGGCCACGCTTCCTCCATCTGACGTGTCGATCGGGTAAGCTCGAGTCACGGCGTTGGAGAGCACGCAGGCCTCAAGTGGCAGCACCTCCCTTTCGAACTGAACGCGCAGTCGTCGAAGAGCTGAGGAGATGCCAGTCTCTGGAGCGTCGGTGTTTCCTGCGTCAGCTTCGAGATCCCAGGTGCTGTGCTTGAGGACGCGATTGACTCCTTCGTCGAGGACATCCGTAAGCTGCTGGAGAACGTCAGCGGCCGTCTGCATCGTCGGATTGAGGTTGGTGGAGGCATCGAGGACATTTTCAAGGTACTCAACGACAGCGTGACCCGGTTCAGGGGCATCTTCCGCATCCGGTAGCACCTCAGTGGTGTGGAAGGCAGCCTCTCCGCCGACAGCTCCGGCGAACAGCGACATACGGGTCGACGTGCTTGCGCTGCTGTCACTTCCGCGCCCAGAGAGCGACGACGCGGCCAGGTGCGCGTAGTTGCAGTTTTGAACGCTGTGCAAGCAGTGGGGGCAGACGAGCACCGAGATGCTTCGGCCGTTGGCGGTTTCCAGAGGCTGGCAGATCCAGCATCGCGAGCAGACCAAGTGCGCGCACAAGTAACAGCGCGTCTTCTTGACCAGCAGCAACCGGTGGACCGACCGCGAGCAGCTCACGCATCGCGACGACTTTGACGCCGCGAGACGAGTGATCGACCAGGTATCAGCAGGAACCTGAACACTCATGCGCCGGCGACGAACGATCCCCGGGAGCCTCCGGATCCCACGCGCGAGCAGCTTCATCCGTCTTTGGACAACGTTAAAGTCGCCGCCCTCAGTATCGGAGCAGCATCCGTACAAGACAAGCTGGACTGCAGCCGGATGACTCCCCGCGATCGCTTCGAGTGAGACGCCAAGCGACAAGCCCAGCAACTGGTGAATGCGCTTGTTGGAACGCTTGAAGCCCATGCCGCGACGACGCCGGACGAGCTCGATTGGCGGACGCACTGCTCGGGGGAGTGTGTCTGGCTGCAGGGAGCGCTGGCAGAGCGTGAACCCGTTCGGCGAACCGTTCAAGCCTCGTCGCAGGGGGGCAAACTCCTCGAGAAAGCACCAGCGCTCGTCGCAGTCGAACAGAGCCAACCGTGGACGCGCGAAGCTCGCCGTCTTGACGCATCGGTATCGCGCGAGAAAGTCGCGTTGTGGACGTTGAGCCGCGCCTTTTATCGAGGTGAAGCTGTGGACAACCGAGCCCTGTTGGAACGACCGACCGTGCATGTTGCCCATGGCGGAAGTGAAGTCGTTCTCTCCGGGACATCGCAGCAGCGCGGCAGCTTCGGCCACGCTGCATTCCAGCGTGCCAGTAACCAACACTTCAGCTGCAGCTGGGATGTCTGGAGTGGTGAGTCGGCGTGAGTAAGTGCGGAAGCCTTCCTGGTCGCTGTGGTGAGCTTCCCACTGGTCCAAGGACACGTGCGCGAGGCTGTCGAAGTCGATGTCCGGAGCGGCCACGGCTTGGGTGCGTGCCCAGAGCAGATCCTCGAGGTCTCGACCGTATTTCGACGTCATGGATGGCGTTGAAGCGACCCGAGCAACGTCAGGGGCATTGGCACTGTTCTTGCCGTCACTGTTGGACCGAGATTTGATCCAGGTTGGAGTTGCGTTGTCGTTGGTGGGCTGGTTGAAGTGGGCTCCAGCTGGCAGATTCGCCATGACCGACGAGGTGGACACAAGTGTTAAACGGGCTGGTGCGTGGCGAGCTCGTGGCGTATTGAGGACTGTGCGTGTGCTTGCAGCCTGGTGCAGCGCTCTTTGGTAACGCCGGAAAGCCCCGCGCCCGTGAGACGTTGGGCCAACAGCTTCTTCTCGCCTTCTTGTCAGCTTGCAAGTCAAACGCGAACACAACAGTCGATCGACGCCTTCGAAGAAGCCAGCAGCCAAGCAGAAGTGCCGAGCCCGGTTGCCAATTGCAAACGGCTCTGCTGAACGGAACGGAAAGGCTCACATTGGCAGGTGACGCAACAACAGCCAAGGCGAACGCGTTTCAGCGAAATACGATCTGCGTTCATGTCGACCGCGCCCAGGCTTAGTGGACGTCGGAGCTCGGTTCAAGGCGGGCGCTTTGCCATAGGCCAGAGCTATCGCTCGAGGTTCGCAGCGACATGCTGGTCCGATTGAGCCAGCTTGAGCTATGAGCTTCACCCAAGAGTCTATGGCCAAGACTACCGAATGCTGAGGCTTTCGATCTGCTGCAGCTGTGTCACACGGCCCCCGATGGAGAAGCAGCCAGAGGTATCCGGCTTGTGGGGAACAGGAGGAGGGACCGATGTCATCCTGATGCAGCTGGGATATCGGCACCATCGTAGCCGTCACTGACGATCCTACTCCTTGCCAAGCTGCACTGGCGCTGAAGAGCTAACGAAACTCGTACAGGAGTGCTGGTGAGGCCCTGCTGTACCAGGACGAAAAGCACATCGACGTGCACCAGTCGAACGGGGGTTCGACGATCAAGTGCGAGGCTGGTGAGATACTTCCATCTTCGCCTGCTATCCACAGCGTGCTCGATTCAAGAACACTGTCGTGTTCGCTTGGTGCAGGTGAACACCGCCTCCTCCTGCCCGCTTGGACCGCGCGCTTTGACCTGGAGCTTTCTTCCTCGCAGACGATTGTCCCCGTTTCGATCCAAGTGAACTGGCCAGCACAGTTGTCTCGGAAAGAGCTAAGCCCAGCAGCTCAAAAGCCCACCAACACGCAAAAGCACGAGCGAAGTCTGCGCAGCAGTAACAAGTGCATGGTAAGCTCAAGTCGACAAACGTTTTGGCGCCAAAGTAGGCCTTGACATGGTAGCGCATTCGGGGGTCGGCCATACATTTTGTATGGCCGACTTTTTTTGTCTTTGCAAGTTGCTGTTGACGTACGATTCGTGATCAACTCGCTCATTAGTGGCACACGAAGCACATGGCTACATTTTACGTCATGCTGGACGAGCATCGCAATCGATCACGTTTACCAAAAGCTGTCAACGGTATCAGCAATGGCGGCTTCGTCGTGGTCGTTGCTTGCTCGGTGTCTCCATCCACGCAGCTCACTTTGCAACTTGGCTTCACCTGCAACAACAACTTCACTTCCATCGCCTACGAAGACCCCAATGTCCGCCAACGTCGCCGACTACGAGCTGTTCAAGCCGCTGGAGCTGGCACCGGGTCTCTCGCTCCAGAACCGCATGGTCTTCAGCCCGTGCACGCGCGCTCGGTCGGACATCAAGACGCGGTGCCCCACGGACGAGAACGTCAAGTACTATGCGGCTCGCGCGTCGGCCGGTCTGATCGTGTCGGAGGGCTGCGCCGTGTCGGAGCAGGGCTACGGCTGGCGCGGCGCCCCCGCGCTGTACACGGACGAGCAGCAGGAGCGTTGGCGCAAGATCGTGGATGCCGTACACGCCAAAGGTGGCAAAATCTTCGTGCAGCTGTGGCACATGGGCCGCCAGTCGCACCCGTCGTTCCACCCGAGCAACGAGGTGGCGTCGTGCTCGGCGTCCTGTTACTCGACGGGACGCACGCACGATGCAGAAGGCAACGCGACGGGCTTCCCGACCACACGAGCCATGACGCTCGAGGAGGTGAAGCAGGTGGTGGAGGACCACCGCAAGTGCGCCGAGCGCGCCAAGGCCGCGGGTTTTGACGGCGTCGAGTTCCACGGCGCCGGCGGCTACCTGCTCGACGAGTTCTTGCAGACGAGCACGAACAAGCGCACGGACGAGTACGGCGGCTCGGTGGAGAACCGTTTCCGCCTGCTACGCGAGTTGATCGAGGCCGTGACGACGGTGTATCCGGCCAACCGCGTGGGTGTGCGCCTCTCGCCCAACGGCGTGTACGGCGGCATGGGCAGCGAGGACAACTACGAGACGTTCACGTACGTGATCTCGGAGCTGAGCAAGATGGGGCTGTGCTACCTGGCCACGCACGACGGCTTCGGCTTTGGCCGCTCGGACAAGTGCCGCGTATTCACGGTGTTCGAGCTCAAGACGCTGTTCAAGGGCCGCACCATGGCCACATGCAGCTACACGCGCGATCAGGCGGAGGGCGTGCTGCATGCCGGTGTGGCCGACCTGGTGGGCTTCGGCCGCCCATTCTTGGTGAACCCGGACCTGCCGGCGCGCTTCCGCAATGACTGGCCGCTGGCCGAGCCGCTGCCGTACGAGCTGTTCTGGAACGCGTCGAAGGGCCTGGAGGGCTATCACTTCCCCGCGTACGACCCGAAGCCAGACGAAAGCATTCCAGTGAACCCTGCCAACCCCTAAGGTGTACGTGTGATGAACAACGTGAAGACTCGAGCATTATCAAGTTGTGGAACCTCCATCAGGTGATCTCGTTTAATGTAAGGAAGGCTTCACGTTGAAGTGGCTAAATCACCGTTACCCCCATAACTCACCACCAATTACATTCACTCCTGCAGTGCCAATACTTTAGCAACTCGGCTGGTGAGTCAGTTTTTCCCCATCCTCCGAGTCTTCTTGGAGCACTTCCTGTTCTCCCTCACGATGTCAACCCGGTCCCGCGTGAACTCGGCGCTCCGGGCGCAGCACATGCCGTCGCACCTGCGGCACCTGGAAGGCTCGTTCAAGAACTCTCGGGGCCAAAACCTGTCGTACCTAGCTCTCTTCCCGGCTCCCAGCACTCCTCTGCGAGCCGTTGTGCTCTATCTGCACGGCATCGGCGACCACAGCCGCCGCTACTTCCACCTGTACGAGCGACTGTGCGAGGCCGGCTTCGGCGTCTTGGCCTATGATCTTCTGAGTCACGGGGCCAGTGACTCGGACCAGCACGGACTGCGGGCGCACAGTGCCAGGTTCCAGTATTTCGTGGATGACACGAACGAGTTCATCGACGTGGCCAAGTCCAAGCTGTACCCGCAGTTGGCGGTGCCTGAAGAGACGAAGATGCTGCTATCCGGCATGTCTTATGGCACTTTAGTGAGTCTGCACACGGTACTGAGCGGCAAACACGACTTCAGCGCCGTGGTGCTGGTTGCTCCAGCCTTGCTCGTGGAGATGACCGCCATATTGAGAGTGCAGGCCGTGTTCGCCCGGCCGCTGAGCAAATTGCTCCCCAAAGCCCGCATCGTGCCGGGAGTTAATGGGGACTATCTGTGCAGAGACCCGGACTACGTGGACGACTTCAGGGCCGACCCGCTTACGGTCTCGGAGCCCGTGACGGCCAGGATGGGCGCCGAGACGCTCAAGGCCATGAGAGCTCTGGAAGCGGACAAGAGGGTGGAGGAGAAGGACAGTGCGTTGTGCAAGCTGCCCATGCTCATGATGATGGGGTCGAACGATAAGGTCACCAGTCTGGAACTGGCTCAAGTGTTCTACAAGCGACTGGCGGCGGGAGATAAGGAGTTCAAGGTCTTTGACGGATACTTCCACTCGCTATTCGATGACCCGGAGCGCGAGGCGGTGTTTGACCACCTTGATGAGTGGCTGAAGACGAGGTTCCCACTGCCGGAAGGAGCCACGGTGGACAAGATCGAGGAGGAAGAGGAGGACAAGGAGGAGGTGAAGGACGAGACTGTCGTACCAACGGAGGAGAAGAGGGTGGAGCCGGTCCTACCGATCACCGAGACTACGGTGGGCGAAGAGGCGAAGGTTGAGACCGACGTGGTAGTGACGGAAGAACTAGAGGCAGCGTCGCAGAGCGACAACGTGTCGGAGAAACAAGAGCCAGTAGCGCCGAGTAATGTCGCTTCCAGCAGCGAGGAGACACCAACGACGGACGAAACCTCGTCGAATGCAGCAGAGAACAACAACGACAAGACGGCGGAGACCGAAGAGGCGACGGAACCCACCGCTGATGTGAGCAGTGAAGCTCCCAAGGCAAGTGCAGAGAGCACGGATGCGACGCCCGCCAAATAGGAGACGCAAGCTCAGATTCTTCGTTTCTGTTTGCCCTAACGGAAATTTATCGATCGGAAGATTGCATTTTGTCATTTGTCCTTGGAAAAGATGAAGACAAAGAAGATAAGAGATGCTCGTCACTTGAAGCAACTTGCCAAGATGGCTGCACAGGTTGACTTGTGACCAAGGGTTATTAATAAAAATTGTCACTGGCAATATGCACGACAGTGCCAGCTATACGGCCAAGGCAAGGAGGCGACAACCTAACACAACAGATTACCAATTGCACGATGTTTGGTCACTTTCGTGCAACGCGAGGAGAGAGAGAGAATAGAGATTTATTGGCAAAATAGGGAGGTGCCAGCGCGCTCTCGTGGGTCGTCTCGCGCCGTGCTGTGTGGAACTTATGCAGTCGTCTCCTCCTTCTTGGGCTCCTCGGCCTTGGGCGCCTCAACCTTGGCAGCCTCCTCCACCTTGGGCTCCTCCTCCTTAGCAGGCTCCTCGACCTTAGGCTCCTCGGTCTTGGGTGCCTCAACCACGGCCTCCTCAACCACAGCCTCCTCCTTCTTGGGCTCCTCGACCTTGGGAGCCTCCTCCACCTTGGGCTCCTCCACCTTGGCAGCCTCCTCGACCTTGGGCTCCTCCACCTTGGCAGCCTCCTCCTTAGCAGCCTCCTCAGCGGGCTTGTCCTCGTCCTTGGCGGCCTCCTCGGTGGCCGGGGTCTCGGTCTCCGTCTTGGTCTCCGTGGCAGCAACCTCAGGCGTGGCCTCGGCGGGCGTGGTCTCGGCCGGGTCCTTCGCAGCGGTAGATTGAGCGCAGCCCATGGTTTCTAGTGGTGGTACTGAAGAAGGTCTCTTGGGTCCGAGCGAGCAGATTCGGGAATGATACACGACGGACGGGAAGCGACCTCGACCTCGGGAAGCAGAGGCGTAAAGTCGTAGAGGGGACCGGCTGTGCCTCCCCTTCGGCGAGTTCTTGCGGCCATGTTCCCTACGCATGAAGGCGGGGGTCGCCCCATCGACAGGCGAGGGGACGACTATGTCGCTTTGCGCTCGCCGGAGCTCACATCGAGCCGGCGTACATGTCATGGCCCGCGTGGTGCGGTGCCGCCAGCCGAGTCTCTGCTCGCGCCGAGAGCTCATCGACTGGTCGGTAGTCGCCCATGCACACGCTTTGGCTCGTTTGCTAGCATGCACGCCACCGCCGCCGCGCTGTGACGAGGTTGTGCTCCGCCTCTCGGCGCTTGGACAGGCATAGCATGCACTCCATCATCACTCCATCATGCATGGAGCTTGGCGAGTGAGGGTTCTCCCTTCTGCTCCATATTGGACAGGAAGACGGTGAGGTGGCGAATCCTATGCCTGGGCTGCCCGTGACGCGAACGTCGTCGGAAAAATGTGACGAGTACAGCGGCGCGGACGGCCCCACGATGCCGCACAAGGCGACGACATGCGCCCGCAGGTGTCGTGCGTAGAGCCCCACGCGGCCACCAGCCGTCCGGGTCAGAGCGAGGACTTCGGTGCAGACGCGGGCCCCGAGTTCTGGCGGTGGCGGACATCGGTCGCCAACGAGGAGCGTTTGCCGCCTGGAAGAGCTCAAGAAAGACTTCCAAGTCGGCCATGAAGGGCAGACAAGAGTGGCGGGCGGTAGCCTGAGATATATGCTGACCGAGCCACAAGGAAGCGGAGCCATGTGCGCCCAAGATGGGGATTAGAACGGCGTGCTTCGAAGACAGGATGCAGGATGAGCAAGTTGCAGTGCATGTTGCAGTCTGAGTGTAGCCATGTGTCTCGGGAGGACGCGAGTCGTTACTGTGCAAGATTCTCGCAAACCGGGAGCGCAATGGCTGGCGGTGGGTCGGCGTCGGGAGCGTGGCAGTGGCTGCTTTCAGCTCGGGCCGGAGCGGCCGCCGTACTCCTCTCGTGAAGTTCGTGGCGCAACGCAAGAAAATATTCATCGTTCGAGCGTCTCGCTCGTGCAAGGTTGCACCTCAAGTCTGGGCGCTACTAACGGTTGCCGGAGCTACTCATCGCACGCAGTGCAGCCCGTCAGTTCGTAATGACCTGAGCTTGTTGACGCCGACAAGCGGGAGCAGAGAGCAGCAATTCCCAGGCTCTCTTTGAGTGTTCGGCTTGTGTCCTCGTCGCCTTGTTCCCTGGTGGTGGAAGACCTGGCTTCAGCGGGAGCTGTGCGTGCCTCGCAGACGAGCAGTCAGCTCACCGACTCACTAAACTTTCTGCCCTCGAGTTGACGGATACGCCGTCGTCCTCTGGGCCCCTCTGAGCCGCAACTGCGACTGTGGTGTTCGAATGTGCCGTTCATCGGCGAAGCACCTCACACCATCCTATTGCTATTGCTTCACGCAAGTTGAAGTGATCGAGTTTCGCAGGGAAATAGTTGCCTTTTTTTAGGTTGCGGCTTGGAGCAAGTCGCTCGGCGCTTGCGGTGCCTCTATTGTTCCTACGTGGGCAGCAGTCGAAGCTTTGGGCTGCTTCCCTCTACCCAGCGCCCAGGAGAGCTCTGTCCCCATACCAGCAACGCCAGGAACATGCCTTCTTCGTCATTTAGTTCGAGGTCCAAGCTCGGAGGGTGGACTATCTATCTCGCTGCTCGTCTTGGATGGTCTACCAACAGCACAACTCAAAACGCAAGACCCGCGCCACCAGCTCTGCCCTCCGCTTGACATGAGCTCCACTCAGGAGGACGCAGGAGTCGGTCGCATTCGGCGTTGGGGCAGGGCACAGCCCGTCGCGTTGGCGATGGACCTCATCGACGACGAAGACGGCCATAGCTCCACGTCTTCCGTCACGGCCTCGGATGCCAACCACAGCCGCTTCTCGATGTCTCAGCTTATCCTCGAGCAGCGCGAAAGCACCGTCACTAGTTCGGGCACGCTGCCTCAAGATCCAGAGCTCCTAAGACGAGCACGCGCTGCGCACTCAAGCTCCGACTTCACCGCCCTAGCAGCCGGACCGGAGCAAGGCGGGCCGTGGAGGTTTGTAGAATCAATCGGGCACTTCTCTGTGTACCAACGCCAGGAGCAGGAAGCTGCAACTGAAGGACGGCACACCTTTCGACCGCAAGTTCTGTGCGCCGGTCGTGTCGACGCCAGCCTCGACGAAGTGGCTCGGATCCTCTGTCCAAGCTCGGAAGCCGAGCACAATGCCGTGATGAGGGGGTTGTACGCTAAGAAGTTCATCTTCGGGTCGATCGAG
This sequence comes from Phytophthora gonapodyides, assembly GCA_012295475.1. Lineage (NCBI taxonomy): Eukaryota > Oomycota > Peronosporomycetes > Peronosporales > Peronosporaceae > Phytophthora > Phytophthora gonapodyides. The sequence goes on from JAABLL010001069.1 coordinate 9,911, forward strand.
CACAAGGTCAAGTGCGTCCGATGCCAACGACACAGCGCCATTGCAGAGCAAACATCCGTCGACGGGGAGCAGCTCGCAGTGAAGACCGGCAGCTTCGTGCACACGTCGCTCTTTGGCCACAACGAGCAGTGGTGCTACCTCGACTTCTTCCAACGCAAGCCCGAGAGAGATGGCTTCACCATCTCGCAGTGTGCGTTGCGGCCCGAGGAATCCACGC
>JAABLL010001070.1:0-10126 GCA_012295475.1 Phytophthora gonapodyides
CTGGATTGTACTCGCAGCGATCTGCTGGACACTCCGAAGTTCCTCGTCGACTGCTGTTTGGTGAACTGCTGCTCGCCGGGCCTCGTAGTCACGGAAAACTTGTTGGATTGTACGTGCTGCGATGATGCGAACGCCGTCGTCAACTACTCGCTGAGTCATTCGTCGATGAGATCGAAACGATCTCTGGATCGAGCTCGCAGCAGAGTACTCGCCTGCTAGAACGCACTCGGAGAGCAGCCGACTCTGCCGACCTCGTACAAGTGCTTGGATCTTGATGGCGCTCAGCTCCTCCAAGAACTCTTGTTCATATGCCAGCTAGAAGCAAAAGACACAAACACGTAAGCACATCAAACCACAAACTAGAAACACCAGAGTCGGGAGCTCTTACCGCAGTCTCCAGAGCGACGTTGAAGTGCTTCCTTTCGATGTACGTCCGGCTCAAATCGCCCGCGTTGTTCTGCGCAATCCGCCGACGAACCGCAAAACTCGTGATGGCTGCCTGGATGCGGTTAGCTGCAAGATGCCGTCGAGTATCGTCTTCATCTGCCGTGCTGCGGCTTGTGCGCGGAATTACAGCTACTGGTCGTTGTTGGGGTGTTGCTAGGGCTTCCGTAGTGCAGCGAGCTGTACGCGGAGTTGTCACCGTCGAACTAACTGAAGGTGTTGATGGTTTGCTGTTGCTTCTTCGACTTGAGCGTGGGGGCGAGTGAACTGACTGCGCTTTCCACTCATCGTCATCGTCGTAAACCTCACTGCGCGGGGTTGGCTCAGCTTTTCCTGCGGTAGACTGGGAGACGCCGTCCAAGCCACTCAACGGAATGGATGAGACAGTGGAGCTTCGCCGAGGTGCCTCTGGTTCTTGCAGAGGAGTGAGGTTCATGTGCGGAACGGTAGCCGCGGCGCTAAGGTGCGGAGGTTCGGCGTGACTTGCTTTCTTGACGGCAGCTCCAAGCACAACGTCGCCGATGGAAAAGGGCCGACGTTGCTGAGAACCAGGAGACGGCACTTGATCCTCATCATCGCTCACTTCCACAGTCTTTCGGCTGAGGCCGCGCCGGCACAGCCGCTGGATAAGGCAGGCCGCCATGGCTTCCACCTCTTCTTTCTGAAGCTCCAGCTGCAATCTCTCCTCCTCGAGCCTCCTCCCCTCTTCCAGCGCCTCAATGTACCGTCGTACCTGACGTTGAATCAAGCTTGCCGAGTCATGGTCGAGCTTCACCTACGCAGATCAAATCCAAAACGTTAGTACGAAAACTCAAGAAAGCTACGACTTCGCTAGACTTAGTTACCTGTTTCAGCTGCTTGACTTCTGCGCGGCAGTGTTGACCACGGAAGAATGACTGCAAACGACAACCCGCTGCTTCACGGAAGAGTTGCAGCTCAGCATCGCGCGCTTGGATCTCGGATTCGAAAGTGTGGGCGTCTTCGTGCAGCTCAACTCCGTCATCATCTACAGGCATGGCCGTCTGAATCTCGTTAGCCTTGCTGTTATCCTTACGGAGGTTGTCCTGGGACTCGCGTCTTGCTTGCTCAATCCGATCTCGAATCTTGGACGTCGCGCTTCGTGGAGTTGACACGTTTGAACCGCCCTCACTGTTCGCAAGTTCGCCTTGTCTTCGCGTGGGGTTCTTGGAGACGTTAGCCGGTTGGATCTTGATGCCTACACCGTTTAGATCCTCCTTGATGTTCTCGGCGAGCTTCTTCATGCGACGCAAGTACTCCATGTGGCACACGCGCTGAGCTGGCAGGTCCGGGTCGGTATCGTCGTCTCCACTGTAACCCGTGAGCGACACACTGGGAGAGCTCTCCTCAGGGCCCTCCCTTGAAGGCGCTACAGATTCATTGTCCTCAGTTGACTCACCTTGTTCCAGAGACGACTGCGAGTGACTCTCATCGAGTGCTCGACGATGCCTTCGACTTGCTGCGGCGCCTGAACGCTGACTTCTCCTGCTGCGTAACCTACCGCTTTCGTCTTCCCTGTCGCGTTGGTTGTTGCTCCGACGAGGTGCTATGGTGCCGGGGTAGTTGTCAAAGTCGTCGTTCTCGTCGCCATCGTCCAGAATCACGCCATAGTCCTCGTCATCCCCAACGAGGTCTTCATCCGGAGCAGCAAAGTACACTTGTCCTTGCAGTTTCGGCTGTCTTTGACGTGCGATCGGTACAGGAGTTCGTCGTCGCGCGGCTGCAGTGGCTCCCCCTGCGCTTTGAGGTCGGCGCGCTCTACGATCAGCCTTCGTTGGTGCCGCCGGAGCCGCTTGGAAGTCGTTGAGCGCGTGCTCTTTCTCCAATTTATTCCAGTGCAGTTCGAACGCGGCATCGGCCGAGTCTTGGCGGCCGTGCTGCGAAGTACTGCGGTAGTTTGTACACGTCGAAGGCTTGGCGGACACTGGCCGCTGGCGAGTCGTAGCCGACGCAGGGCGTTGAGGCTTCCCACTCTTAGCAGCTGCGGCGCTGCGTGGAGATCCGTACCGCAGTCCTGCTGTCGACGGCTTGGTGGCCTTGTAGCAATGAGAAGCGACGGTGGAGCTGTACGATACATCTCCTCTGCTTAACTCGCCACCGCTGCGTGAAGACGCGTGTGCCGACCGCGGCCGAGCGAGAGGGCGTCTCCCGTTGGTTGCTGTGCATGAGGAAGCAGGGATGCCGTTCTGACGGACGTTCGCAGTCTGCTGCTTCTTCTTGGCGTCGAGAAAAATCTTCTTGAACGACTCGCAAAGCGCCTCGTTCGACGCGCGATACTTCCACACGAGCTGCAAGGCCTTCTTGTACCACTGCAAGCTCGCTTCTCCGCGTCCATTGAACTCCAGCTCGACGGCCAAGTTGTGGTAGGCCACAGCCAGCGAGATGATCTTCTCTTCTCGGGACTTTGGGTCCAACGCGTCGGCCAGAGCCGCGAAGTCTCTGTCCTCTCCGCCATCGTCGCCACGTTCCTCGTGCGCTCCATCTTCAAGACTCACGAGCTCTTCCTGCGTGTGGAAAATTGCGGCCTGGGCGTGTTCCAGTGCCAAGTCGTGGCGGCCAAGCTGGGACTGGATAGCGCACAGGTTGAGGTGCGTAATGGACAGGTTTCTCACGTGCGCCGAGCCCGAGCCGATCTGGGCCGCTTCCTTCAGATACTTCAAGGCCGACTTCAGCTTGCCAAGCTTTCGATAGCAGCAGCCGATGTTGTTGAACGTGAGGATCTGAAGCGCCTGGCATCTCTTGAAATTCCCTGGCGCGGTGATGGCCTCCGCCTTTCGCAACATCGCCAAGCACTGATCGAATTGGCCCTGTGCGAGGTACTGCATGGCCACCGAGTTGTAGCTCAGCATGACCTCGTTGAGCGCCCTGTGCACCACGGAGTTATCGACGCCGAACATGCGTCGCTTGAGCCACAAGCTCTGCTCCAGACAGCCCAGGGCCTCCAAGTCCATGTTCTTCTGCTTCAAGCACGCGACCGTCGAGGTCAACATCTCCAGCAAGCTCTGGTCGCTATCGTGCTTGGACGTCTGGTTGAGATGGGCCCGTAGCTTACTTGGGGAATAGTCCGAGCCGGGAGCACACACCGGGTTTCCAGGGAGGTCTCGCGAAGTGTGTGGTGGGTTTCTCTTGGGAGATCGCGCTCGCGGGGCCGCGTCGTGCAGGCTTTCATGGCGATACAAGTGACTCATGCCTTGAACACGTTAGACAGCCTCGTTGTCGGGCTCTGGGCAGCGTCGGTAGGAATGCAGAGAGCGGAAATACAGGTCTGGAATCCTTCCTCCCTTAGATCATCCTCTAATGCACGACCGAGTTCGCAGCAACACCTGAACTTGCCCACCCGAGCTATTTTCCTGTAGTGTTTCATGCACGGTTTCAACGAGTCTCCGGCGTTGAAACGACTGCAAGACGGCAACGCACCTGGTCCTCACTCAGCCCTTTGTCAAAACCCACATCCATTCTCTACACAAAGCTCCGCTCCCTTCTCTTCTCTGGGCCATCGTATGTTCTTCACCTTCTGGCCAGCGCCTTCAGCTAGGCGTCTTGAGACCGGGATTTCTTCAGCTGCAGCTCTAAGGACCGGATGTGCTTCTTCATTTGAGCGATCTCTTGGGCCTGACTGGCCACCACCCTGAGCAGGTCGTGCTTTTCCCCCTCCAGTCGCGAAGTCATCTGCTTGTACATATCCGAGAGCTTCAGCGAATCATCCAGCGTCGACAGCATCGACATCCGGCTCATGGCAATGCTCGGGGCATTGGACACCGCGTCGTCGTCGCGCTTGCCCGCCGGGAACTTCATGTGCCGCACGTCCAGGCCAGACTTGAGCGGGGACTTGGCAGGCGTCGATAGTTTCATGGAGCCGAATGCAGGCGTGAGATGGTCTTCAGGTCGCATGACTGGAGACGCCGGGACGGTGACTTGAGGTCTCATCGGCGGGGAGGAAGCTCTGATCATCGGCGAGCGCGGAGCGACGGCCGGGTGCTTCATAGGCGAGGGCGGGGCAGCTACTGGAGGCTTCATTGGCGAAGGCGGCAAATTGACCCGAGACTTCGCCGGTGAGGGCGGAACGCCGGCCTGGGGCTTCACCGGAGAGGGCGGAACGCCGACCTGTGGCGGAGAAACTGGTCTAGGCGGCGTAGGACTGCTCGTCTGAATCTGGAACGGCGACGGCGCGCTACCACCAAACAAACTGCTGGCACTCGGTGCCTCGCTTGCAAATGAGTCTTGTGCCTGAACCGGGCTTGATGTAGGCTGTGTGGGCGACGGCGCAGACTGGGGCCAATCTCCGTTGTTTGTTGGCGCAGGCTGTGCGGGCGACGACGCGGGCTGGGTCCAGGCCTCGGTGGTTGCCGGTGCAGACTGTGTGGGCGACGGCGCGGGCTGGGTCCAGTCCCCAGTATTTGTCGGCGCAGGAGAAGAAAACAGGCTGTCCGCACTCGCAATGCGCTGGTGGCCAGCGTTGGATGGAGCAGGAGAGTCAAACGGACTGCTTCCCGTATGAGAAGGAGCCGCGGTAAATGGATTCGCTGCCGGGCTGGACTGCAACTGCTGCGGCTGCGGCGACTGTTGTTGCTGCTGTTGATGTTCGTGTCTGTATCCCGGCTCCTTCGGTGGCTGGGTCGCGAACGGGTCCTGTGCGTTCACTTGCGTTCCGTTCCCAAACGCGTTCCTGTTTTCCTGTGCAAACGGGTCCTTCTGTACACTCTGTCCAAACGCAGTAGCTCCATTCTGCATCGGAGAAGCAGCGAACGGTTCCGACGACCTGCCGAACATACCGGCCGCACTATTGGCCGGCGACGACGCGAACGGATCCTTCGGCGGCGTCGTGCTGTTGCCGAACCTGCCTCCACTACCAGGAGCCGCAAACAGGCTGTGTGCGGGCGGAGCCTGCCGTCTGTACGGGTTGCCGGCACTGCCGCCGGATGACGGCGGGCCGGCGACCACCGGCGGCGGACCGCTCGAGAAGAGCTCAGCGGCCGAGCCCGTACTGCCTGGGGCCTGATGCTGGTACAACTGCTGCGACCTGCTGCCGTCCGTGCTGCTCGGTGGCGTAGGGGCCTTATAGAGCGGCGGGCCGTGACCAACTGGCGGTCGGTGGCCGACTGCCGGCGGCGTGAACAGCCTTTGATGCTGATTCGGATGATTCTGATACTGCGGCGGCCGGTGCTGCTGGCTGCTGTCGGCGTTGAGGTCCACGGTCTCGTACACGCCGCCCGTCGACTGCGACGTGAGCGGGATCTCGTCCAGGCCGGAGTTCTGGGCCGGCGGAGGCTGGTAGAAGAAGGGCCCGTTCGGAGCCGCGCGCTGGTACGAGCCGCGGTTGCCGGCGTGGTAGCTGCCCCCCGACGACTGCGGAGGCGCCGGGATGGGCGGACGCGCGGGCGGGCCGCCCTGGGCGCCGCCAGAAGAGTCCACGAAGTGCTGTAGCAGGCGGTTCATGCGGGGCCTTCTTGTGCTGTGTGGAGGCCAGCTGTGGCTGTAGCCATCCTAGTACAGTGGGAAACTTCATTTTGCAAAACCTCTATGTACTCATACCCGCGAATAATCAATTCGTTGATTGCGAAAATGAAGGTTATTTGAATCGTGAGAACAGATGTATTGGCGAAACGCATTTAATGGTCGTTGGGAAATCGGAGCAGACTTCAAACATGGCTCGGATGCTAAGCCGGACGCTCAAGTACCTTCCGGCGCACGAGCTCCGCTTCGCAGTGGCGCCCGTAGACTGGGACGACGACACTGGAGCCGTTCTTGCGGCTGTATGCCTGTTTTGCAGACACTTCGGTCGTGAGCAGCGCGCCGACAAGAAGCGCAAGAGCGCTAGGACCGTCAAGCACTTCCGTCACAACTTCCGACCGGACCAGTACGCGCAGCACCATCAGCTGGCGCATCCGGTCAAGTGGAGCAAGTACAAGAGTCTCAGTGACGACGAGAAGAAAGGCTTCTTCCCATTCACCAATACTAGAGCAGCATCTACAGCATCAACTACTGCAGAAGTGGAACATGACGAAGTGCTGCCGCCCAGGCCGGCGCAGAGAGGACGCAGCTTCGACCTCAAAGTGTCGATCGTGGAGGTTGTGACGGTGTTGGCTGTAGGCTTCGGCCCCGTGGAGTCTTCCGTCAGGACCAGGGAGTGGCAAATGTACCAGTACATGAGTCGCCACGACAATGAAGAGCAGCCGTCGAACGCTCCACGCTGGGCTCCGCCGCCGAATACGTTCCAGAGCTGCGTTTTGGTCCGCAAAGAGCCGCCAGTGTATCGCGTTGTGGTGCATTCTCGCGCGCAGATGGCGTTCTTGATGGAGATGGCAGCTGAGGGAATGTCGGCCGCGCAGATTGCCAGGTCCGTCAAGGTCTTTAGAGCCCACGCGCCGATTCTATTGAGTGACTTGGTGCGGAATACGAAGAAAGCGGAGCTGACGGAGAAACGCGCGGTGGCGATGGCGGTGGATCGAGCGGAGCAGCGAGCGGAGGAGATGTTTAGCGCGGAAGGCGCGAGTCCGGAGTACAGTGAGGAGCAGACGGCAGAGTACGTGAGGCTGGGCGTCGCGGCGAGTCTGAGTATTCTCGCTCACTTACTGGAGAAATCGTGGGCGTTCTCGCTGGAGCTGTGCACTGTGGCTCACCACTCGCTGTTTTCGTATCTGGCTGTGCGCGTCAAGTTCTACAGCCGCGTGTGTGGCTTACGGAAAGCCCATTTGCTGGCCATCCCGGAGCATATCGGGAAGTGCGACGTCATGATGTTTCAGACGCTGGACCGGGTACTTACTGCGCTACTTCCCGACTGGAGAAAGAAGCTGCTCGGTGTAACAACCGACGGGGACGCACCGATCACAGCGCGACTAACGGAGTTGATCAAGCACATCCAGAACGCGGCAGGTGGATCGCCATTGCTGTATCGCACGAGCAATTGCAGCCGCCAGCTTCAGCGCATCCTGAAGAGGTTTTACACTTCTATCGACGGTGGGAAATTCGTCGCAACACTCAGAGCGCTGAGTGAATATGTTCGGAAGACGTTCAGCCTTCTGGTTGAGATCAAGAGGAATCCAGGATACCGAGACCAGCTTGACGCCCAGGTACGCGACGTTGCCAACTCACCGGTGGCGCTCGGACAAGAAGTGGACATGCTCGTGCTCCACAGTGCCCTGATTCGAGACCATTTTCAAGACGCTGAGGCTTTTCAAGAAACCTCTTTGCCGCCCTCTGTATCGTGGTGGGTGGCGCTCGAGGTCTTGCAATGGGTCACTTCACGCGCAAGTGCCGTGTCTGGAGTGCTGGAGAAGCAGCACGTGACGATAGCGCAGCAAGCAGCAGTAGCGACGAGCTTGGCTGAAGAATGCATCACCGGATTCCACGCTCAAATTCATGAGGACGACCGCGGAGCAGCTTCTAACGAGTTCGTCTCACAAGACGGACGCGCTTCCGTGTCCAAAAGTCAGATGGTCGAGTTCACCATAGCATCTAGCGAGCTTGCGCGAGACCTCGTGAGGCAGGGAGGCACTGCGACCGTCCATGCGACCGCCGAGCATTTCGCCAGCGGCGCAGTAAGCTTGATCGCGTCGCTGGTCGAGCTGAGCGTCAGCCTGAGGCTGCAGTGCGCTGTGTGTAGCGGCGGCTTTGGTGCTGTTGCCGTGACTGATGCAGAGCCACCAGTGCTGCCACATGAGCTCGCACTGCTTGACTCCGAGCGGTTTGTCGAGCTTCTCCGAGTGCATGATGCAACCTTGCGTGGCAGTCTAACGGAAGACGAGATCGAGACCATTCGGGAAGAGCACGAGCTACTCCGTCAAAGTCTAGCGGAAGATAAGGGTCTCCGCTGCGCGTTGGAGATGTGTACGCAGGACACTCGGTTCGACGTGGCCTGGAGCCTTCTGGACGCTCGTTTCAAGAGCCTTGAAGCCTTTGCCGGGGGACTTGCTACCGTCTGTCCGTCAAGAGCCGTCGCCTTTAGCGATTCGGGCGTGAAAGACCTAGTTCTCTGCCAAAAAGACAAGGAGGAAGCTCGCCTGCTGCTTGCGGACTTCGAGCTGGAGAGCGTGCTGCACGCCCAGCAGTTCCAGTCGCTGACGAAGCTCCAGGAAGAAATTCATGACGGAGAAATCGACGAAAGGAACCGAAAGAGGCTGAAGACGACTGCGAACAAAAGGTAGACTGCCGCTGATGCCAATGGCAATGAACTCTAGTGGCAGATCCATGTCCACACGTCCTTGATGCTTGTCATCATCCGATCTTTTGCGGATCTTTCTGCAACGCGCCTCTTGGATTCAAGTCAAGATCGCCATTCATTTCACGGCCGAAGACGTCAAGAGCAGGTCAATTGTCCAGTCGAGATGCAGTTCTTCGCAACTCAAGGCAAGGACAGCATCATCGCGGCGGCGCTGGAGGCGTCGATGCGGTCGGTCAGGCTGTGTGGCGCGTCTGCCACTACTTTTGATCTCGAGGAGCACCAGGTGCGCTGTGTCCTTGTTGTCTTTTGCAGCGAATTGCATCTGATGTTTGGTATCTTCGTGACAGCGCTGGTGTGCGGAGGCCGTGAAAGAGCGCGTCGTTCTGAAGGTGAGCGCTCCGGAAGCGCGCGGCACGTACCTTCAGAAGCACACGACGTTCCTCGTGACCCAAGAGAGTCATCAAGAGGGCGTCCGCCGCCGCTTCCGCGACTTCGAATGGCTGCGTGTGGTCCTGCACGCCCGCTACGTCGGCCTCTTGGTACCGTCCCTCCCGGAGAAGACGACACCGGCGGCGGTGCTCAAGAACGACGCCTTCTTGCAAAGTCGCATGCGCGGACTGCAGCGCTTCCTGAACGACCTCACGCAGAGTCCGTACCTGCGCTCCGACGCCGCCGTTGCGAGCTTCTTGGGCGAGCCGGGCGACGAAGCCACGTGGGATGCGATGAGGAAAGGCACGGCAGTGATGGACAACGCTGGAGAAGGCCACATGCGCTGGCTGCAGCGCATTCTGTGCGAGCCGATCGCGACCTCCCCAGAAACGTATGTCGGTTGAATGCCCTGCAAGCGAAGGAGCAGGAGTTCTGATGTGCTTGCTTTGATGTACAGCGAGATTGCCGTCTTCAAGAGGCACGTGGAGCAGCGCGAGCGGCTGCTTGGAGAGCTGGCCGCTTGTGCCAAGCGACTTGCGGACAAGAGCGCCGCCATGGCGAAGGATGTGAGCACGTTGCACACCATCTTGGCGGGCTGGCAGTTGGCTGAGACGGGCACGGGCTCGTTCGAGGCGCGCAACGATGGACCGCTGGTCTCGCTGCTCGACAAGTCCAGTAAGTCTGACGCTGTCTAGTAGATCTCTCCAACGACTAACGCTGCATCGTGTGTCAGCGGCGACTATCTGCGGCTGGAGTCAGGTGGAGACCTTCCAGTCCGCGATCTACGAGCTGCTGCTGCTGGAGAACGTCAAGTACATGCTCCACCAGGCAACAGCCATGAAGCAGATGTTGCTTGAGCGCGAGCGGGCCATCGCAGGAGAGTCCACCCCTGATCGCAAGCCTTCACCGCCGCCATCCGAGTCGCCGACGTCCACACCACCGTCCAGCTTCTCCGTGGCCTCGTTCACGTCCGCCGCGTCGTCGGCAGCTTCCCGTTTCATGAGCGCAGTGGAGCCGCCGTCTCTAGGCGTCGAGGAGCAGCGTCGTCGAGCGCACCACGTCAACGAGCTGATC
>JAABLL010001071.1:0-10110 GCA_012295475.1 Phytophthora gonapodyides
TGCAGAGAAGAACTATCCAGTTCATGACAAAGAGCTACTTGCGATGAAGTATGCTCTCGTCAAATTCAGGGTTCACCAGCTTGGTTCTAAGCCGTTTGTGATCTTCACTGATTATGCGTCACTACCCACTGCGACACAGTCGCATCATCTCTCGCAAAGGATGGCCCGTTGGCTGTCCTTCTTCGCGGAGTACACATTCGAGGTGAAGTACAAGCCTGGCAGGCAGAATGGTCTGGCGGACGCATTGTCCCGTAGACCGGACTATGAGCTTGCTCATGCCACCATGGTGACTTCGCCCATACTGGACCTGGTCCGCGCTGCGTATGCGCGATATGACATGTGTGTAGCCCTGCTACGTGCTCTTGGGAGCAAGGAGTTTGAGAACTCGGACAAGACATTGTCGGCGCGCTTGCGCGCGAGCCTGCACCGCTACGCCATCAATGATGAGCTGCTGTATTTCAGCACGGGTGCGGCGGGAACTCCTCGTGTCGTGGTCCCTTACAACGAGGATTTGAAGTACCGCATCTTCTTTGAGGCCCATGATACTGCGCTTAGAGGCCACCTGGGTCGTGAAAAGACTACAGCTCTGTGAGGCGGACCTATTGGTGGCCCAAGCTGTACAAGTGGACGAGCGCGTATGTGCGCACGTGTGAGACGTCTCAGCGGGTGAGGCCCTCACCGCATGCGGCCGCGCCGCTGGCAAGCTTGCCTGTACCCTCTGGGTGTTGGGAGGCCATGAGTTTGGACTTTGTGTTTGGCCTTCCGAAGGATTCGGACGGCAACACGGGAATTGTGGTCTTCGTTGAACGCATGAGCAAGATGGCATATCTAGCAGCAGTGCCGGACACCGTTGATGGTGCGGGTACAGCCAAGCCGTTTATCGATCAGGTCTTCCGCCAACACGGGCTGCCCGTTTCGATTGTCTTGAATCAAGACCCCCGCTTCACTGGGAAGTTTTGGGATGCTGTGTTTAAGGTGCCCGGCACCAGGTTGGACATGTCCACGGCAGACCATGCGCAGACCGACGGTCAGACGGAGCGCATGAACCGCGTTGTCGAAGACATTCTTCGCAGCATTTGCGCTGAAACACCGCAGCGTTGGAGCGCTATGCTTCCACTCGTCGAGTTTGCGTTGGACAACGCTGTGCATACCTACACCCCGTTCTACGTGAACGGCCTCACTCACCCGCGCGTCACGTTGACGCTAGCACTGCGTGGTTCTGGGCTTGGTGGGGGAGAGTTAGCCGATCGGCTTGCTGATGTCAGCCCACTCACTGTTCGTAAACAGGTTGATGAGTCCTCTCAACGCGTCTGAGTGTCCTTCGACACGTGCGTGACGCAACGGCTGATAGCCAAGACAAACAAAAGGAACAAGCTGATGCTAAAGTCAGAGGCAATGTTGAGAGTCGTGAGGTCAGGGGCCTGGTGTTGCTTAACGCTAAAACGTACCTCCACATGCAGTGTCTGCGGTCTTAAAGACCAAGTTGCGGCCGCGCTTCGTCGAACCGTTCATGGTCGTGGCCAAGAAGGGCCTCGCTGCTGTCACAACCAATGTTATCACAAGCCCAATTCACAGGACGGGTGTCATGGTCCACCAAAGCTCCAAGTTCGTTATTGCAAGACGAGGAGGATGGCTGGATGACATTCACCCCCATTACCATTTCAACACAAAAGACACACGAAGGGGGGTAGTCACAGCCTCCATACACAACTCAAGAGAATGAGTGAGTGTATTCATGATGTCTCGCAGGAGCTACTGCCCTGTATGTCTGTCGCAGACAGTCTGTGCACGGCACTGCAGCGCAAGCACCAGTGGTGTGCCTCACTAAGAACGGNAACCAAGCCCAAGTCAAAGAGGAAGCAAGCTCCGTTCGTGTGAAGTTTCGCGGAAGCAAGACAGATCAGTGTGGTCGAGGCGAAACAAGAATTCTGGAGCGATCCGGTCTATGGTGGATGTGCCCGGTTTGTGCAGCCTGGCTGCTGCTCACACCAGCGGCAAAATGACATACCCAGCGATTAAATCCTCTGCAGTGGCCCCCGGCAAGGCGATCACAGCTACCGACATATCAAGGGCAATCAGACAGGCAGCACAAGCAGCTGGGGAAGCGCCTGACCGATACGGCACCCACTCAATGCGAAGCGGGGATGCTACAGCTCTCTTCACTGCAGGCGTCGACCGGCTTGCCATCAAACGCTTCTAACGGTGGGAGTCCGACGCGTACGAGCGCTACGCTTGCATAGATGGTCACGTTCTCTCCGGCTTAGCAGCCAACCTGATCTGCAGCAACACCTCGCGTCCCTGACTTCATCAAGCACGGCTTCGCAGCTCAAGTGGGGCTGCTACAGGACTCACCAACCTGGAGCTGCTTAACAAAGACATCAACACGAGCGTTGAGCCCCCAAGCCGATATGTGAAAGCGGAAATGCTATTGCCCCTTGCATTTGAAAAGGTGCTCATACGCACAGATGATGATGCCCCCCCCCCCACACACACACACCACCGGACGCACAATGCGTTTGCAGGGAGTTTCCAGAGAGGGCTGGGCTTGGCCTTGCCACTCTGGCTAGCGAAGGGTCTTAATCAAATGCGAAATGGAGTTGTCATTGATTATAATGAGGCAGACTATTCTATTTGTTCAGTTTATCGACGACTAGAAGTCTGGTTGGTCCTAAGTCTGGCTAGCAACGTCGGTTCCGATGGTCGGCTCGGTGGTCGCGCGAGATTGGTTCCTTTCGGAGCCTTCTCTGTGGGTTGCCACTCTAGTGCTTGTTGGCACAACAGGAGTCGAGTCCCATTTATCATCTTGTGTGGCTGCCACCGTTCTCGCTTTNCGATTGCTGTTAGCTGCCGCATTGCTGTCTCCCAGTATTCCCGTACACTCCTTTCGATCGTGATGTCTTCATCGTGGAAGACGTTCCTGTTTCGTTGGATCCATAAGCATGTGATGCATGCGCTGCACAGGATCCTCCACATTCGTTTCCACTCCTTCTCGTATTCCGCTTCTTCGTCCGGGAAGTTCTTCTTGAGTATAGATCTGGTTTTTCTCAACAGCTCTGGTGGACTTCTTCAAGCGCAGTATGGCTGAAATCCGGTAATTTCTTCGTGACTCCATTGTTCTCCAGTCCAGTGACACACTAGTTGCTGCCAGCAGGCCTTGGCACACGGGCATGACCAGAGGATATGCTCCAGCGTTTCCTTCGTCCCGTGGCAGCGGAGCAGTTAGTGGCAGCTGTTGTCCGTCGTTCTGCCTTCGTAGTACTGATTTATTTGCTTGAGCGCTGCCCGGTAACATACCCACACTTGATACTCAGTCAGCTCATTGTTGTGCGCCCACAGTTGATCTGGTGTCTGCTACAGGGCCGCTTGCCACGTAATGCTACCGACGGCTTGTTGCAGCCCTTGCTCCACGCTGTCGATCGAGATACCGTCGCACCGGTATCTCCGAAATGCTTGTTTCTTGATTGCCGCTAGAACATGCCCGTTTCCAATTGTGTCGGGTACGTTCCATGGGAACCCGTGCAGCGTCGGGTGAGCATCGAAGATGATACTGCAGTCGCACTCGTTCGTTGTAACTTTTGAATGTCCACTGCCTTGGTCGCGTCGGCATTGTCCGTGTTCCCTACATGCCAATGGATCCCGTCTGGTTCCTGCAGGAGTTCGAAGCCGCTTGTGCTAGTCCCGTTCTTGATTTGGTTATCGCCCCGGATCCGGCCCCCTGCCAATATTGTCCAGGTATAGTCCTGCTGCAGTTGTGTTGGATGCCGCCTTGTTGCTGAGGTCCCCACTTGTAGTTTCTCTCCAATTGCCAGCCTCGGTGCGATGCTGATGACAGCGAGCCCCCATCTCCGCAGCTTGGACTGGTGGTGGCTGTGGTCGTCATTGGCTGGGGTCGGCATAGTATATAAGTTGTCCTTCACTCGTTGAATGTGCAGATCCGCCAACGCGCAGTCCTGAATCCTATCATACTTTCTGCATGTCAGCATCTTGCCTGTCAGGTCGTTGGTGTGAGGAAGCGATGGGTGGCCGCGAGGGTACCGAAGAGGCCGCGATGCCACGAAGGGAAGTGGTTGTTGTGTTGGATGGAAATTGCAAAGTGAGGTTGAATTGTGATTATGTTTTCGCAGTCCGCAGGGCTGTCCCTGGGGCTGGTTGATGGCTACATAAAATGAGTGATTATGATTGGTCAAAATCACTTCAACTTGAAGATTGACCTGGAGGGTCAACGTGCGCCATACATACGCCGTCCTTTAGACAAAGCTGGCGCGCCACTTGCAGCGCCACGCACAGCCCCTGTCTGTGCGGCTTTATGTTTCAATGAATGCATGTTTGTGGCCATCATCACTGGAACGGCGAGGCTGACGAGTATATCGTCAGTCTCATCCTTACATTGCCAGTCTGGCCAACAATCGCTGGGTTGTCATGCCAGTGATATGTTGGCCAGAATTACTTCTCCTCTTGTCTCCAGTGACAGGGTGGCTAAGGTAATTGATGCTGAGTAGTCACCGTCCATTTCCCGTCGATCGTCGTACTCGTCGATCCTTCTACTAGCTCCATCAACTTGTTTTTTCAGTTATGGCTGCTCTCCTCCTTTGGTTCTGGTGGAGCTATCCAGCCTCCTATCAGTTGTTGTAGCGCGTTGCCGGGCGTACCCCGTCGTTTTCCGATCAGACCTCCCACAGGCTTTCGAGACGAGACGCCTTCTGACACAGATATGTGGAGCTGCTCTAAAAGCCCACGCGCGCCAGGCGTTGTAGTATCTATCATGAAGTTGGACGAGCCATTGTACCGCCGTGTGCTTTGCTTGTTGGGTTTTGCACGCGATCTCCACCGAGGCTAGGCCTACGCCTCAGGCCTGCTTTGGGGTGAAGAGCAGTCCCGGGTTCATCTTGTGACGGCTAGCCTCCGTACTGGTGGAATGCCACCACAAGAATTGCTTCTGCAGATTTCGAATTTGTCGGCTTGCCCAATGCGGTAACGCGAATGCTGCTGCAGTGAACAGGACCGACGGCAGCATTATAACATTAAGTAGCAGCACCTTGTTTACCAAGCTGGCCGCCAGTTGTGATGCGGTGGCGAGACGCCTCTGGACGTTCCTGATCCTCGCCGCCCAATTGACGTCCGCAAGCGGTCCCGTTCAAACCTGATACCCTAAATACCCGGCCGTTTCCCCGTGTATAAGCACTGGAATCCCGTGAGTCTCTGTCAGGGTGACAGCTGTGTTTAGGAATATTGCCTTGCTCTTGGTTGGTTGTACTCGTAGTCCTGATAGCTCGCCAAACTGGTGCACGATTTCCATAACTCCTGTCAGTTGGTAGTTGTCATTGATTACAAGCAACGGTAATTCCTCGCCTACGAAGTTGGGCACAGCTTCAAATTGCCATGCATCGTGGTGGCCGACATATTGATGGCACTCACACAAAACGACTACAGATATCGGATATTGTGTTAGATATCGGCTGACTGCTAAGCCGCGCTTTGGCCAACTCCAACTTTAATATTCCAGCCAGGGTAGGATCGTCGTTCTCGGCATCGACTCTGTACTCTACCAAGTACGCGGCAAGTATCTTCTCGTCCGCGATACGCACGGTTTTCTGATCAACACGGACTGGGTGGTTGATATGTGCGGCGTGGGCGAGCGTGTATCGCTATCTCTGCACTCGACGCCACGGTTCTCCGATATAGATTTAGCAATACGCGGCTTGAGCACACGCACTTCCTCCATAATTCAAATGGTACAGAGCCGGAGCATTCCGCGATTCCAGACCCTGTTCCAAATCCAAAATCTGGTGGACCCCCCCCCCCTCCACCATATCGTTTGAATAAACTGTATAAGCTTATATATTTTGGACACCCCTTACCATTTACCTTAAAACAAACGTGTTTCCCTTGCCACTTCGCATTGAGCACTTCCGCATTGCGCACCATAGTAGATGCTCAGACATCGATGAGCAGAGATAGCTAGCATAACGTGGAATGTGCGGTCGTCGAAACCACTCGTTTTGATGAAACCCTTGTCGTTTTTGGCGCTGTAAAGTGCTTCCCAAGCCGTTCCAGTGCGTGGGTCAGGGTGGTGGTCGGCCCTGGTAGGTACTTCGAAGCAGTTTGCCCGTGCTGACGTTTCTCCTTCTGCTCGATGCTCAATGGGCAGTGCGAGCGCGAGCGCGAGCACTGTGCTCTCACCGCCGCCGGCGCTCATGATGCGGAATCTGGGTTGGGCTTTTCTCCAAATGGCTGCGGGTAGCCAGCGGAATTCCAAAATCTTGGACTGCTCCCCAAAATACGATTTTTTCCTGCCAAACCGTCTGCGGGAATCGCTCCGATATGATAAAAGCGTTTTGTAATGATTGGGTGACTTCCAAAAACAGCACATACGAGGAACCAACTGGCGCACAAGCTCGAATTTGAGATCGGTTTGTGTCACTGCTTGTGCGAAGTTTGTGTCGTACTTGTGCGTGACCTGCCTTCCAAAAAGAACACAAATGCGTGGAATAGAAGGACATTTCTTCCAGTTTAGTTTTCCCGCAGCACCTGCACCACGCACGCATGGGTCGCTACGTCCGAGCGTTCACGGTCCTGTACTCAGTCCAGAGGCGAAATGAGTACTCGCAAAAGAAGGCCCGCGCTACGAAGATGCTAGCGCTCTTACGCATGCGTTTAACGATACGTGAGCGCAACTACCTAACGGCTAACGTTCTTATTTCACCTTCCGAGAGCGCATGGGCCGTCTTGTATGCAAGCCACGATGACAGCGCGTTTATGGTAACAGTGTCGCTTCCGGTCCTTGAGTTCAACGTGCTGCTGGCTGCGTTTTCAAATCACTACATGGTGAAAAGCGGGCCTGGAAAACGTGGTCGGCCTCCTCGACTACAAAACAAGAACAACGTTTTAGCCTGCCTGCTTCATTTTTACGCTGCAGCAGTCGAGGCTAAAACATTGTGTGAGCTGTTCGGCGTGCCGCCAGCCACGCTGTCCCGCGTGCTCAAGAATGCTGAGAAGGCGCTAGGCAATGCACTTCAAGACGTTCCTGCAGCACGAATCAGCTGGCCAACGTTTGGTGAGCAAGAGCGATGGGCTGCCATGGTTACGCTCAAAGAACCGCTAGTTCACGGATGCTTTTGCCTAGCTGATGGCAAGAATTATGCTGTTCGTGCTCCTACTGCAAGTGACGTGCAGAATGCCTATTTCAATGGTAAGCACTACAAGGTATTTAGCGAATTGGGATCGCCACTCATTAATCCACTCATGTTGATACAGGCTGGCTGCATGCTGTCAAAGTTACTGGCGTTTTGTGCTACGGGTTCGACGGGACTTTGATCTGGGGTCGCCACAACTTCCCTGGATCTTGGAACGACGGGGAAATGAGCCGTCGGTTGCAAGCCCGTCTTGCGGATGGTGCACGGACAATTGCAGCTGGATGTTGCGCGACGGATTCCGCATTTCCCGTCAGCAACGATATGACAGGCAAGATCATCACACCTCTAAAGGACGGAGATTTGGAGAAGTCGAGTCATGAATGCAGAGCTGGGCTCGTAGTGATGAGCAATGCAATTACAGCAATCCGACAAGCTGCCGAGTGGGGAATGGGATGCGCATCAAAGGTTTACCGGCAGTTGCTACTAGCACTACCTTTTGACCCACATCGGCGAAGTGTTCGCCTCGAGAACATGTATCATTTGTACAATCTTCGTGTGCGCGCCACATGGTCAGTCAGATCAGAAGTGTGTACATGTCATAGAACCTGTGGGCGTGAAGGAGGTATTACCTGGGCAGCAACGTGTTCAAGATCTCGCACTCTATCTCCGTGTCCAAGTCCACCAGAACGCCAACGAGTCCGACGGCGTGGTCAATGACGGCGCCATCCTCAACTACGCCATGTCGGAGCACGTCGAGAACGCCGGCGTGCTCACAGGCGACGCGACGCGCGTGCTGCCAGCCCAGAAGCTGCAACATCGTTCACGATCCAGTTCATGGCACGCGCCAACGACGTCAAGGTTATCGAGTGCAACCTGCGCGCGTCGCGAACGTTCCCCTTCATTTCCAAGACGTTCGACCTCAACTTCCTCAACCTGGCCACCATGGCCATGATCAGCCTGCCTGTCAAGTCGGTGCCAATTACTCACATCGCCATCGACTACGTGGGCGTCACGGCGCCGCAGTTCTCGTTCACGCGTCCGCACGGCGCCGACCCCAGTATGGGCCTGGAGATAGTTTCGACCGGCGAGGTGACCTGCTTTGGCACGGACATGCACGACGAGTACCTCAGACGTTTGAGATCAGCAACAACTTCTAGAACTACTAGACTTCGTGTGGTAGAGCCTCTTCAAATTTATTGATCGATAAGAACAACGACAAATTCCTCTTCTTCATCGAACAAGATCATTTATGTATCATTAAGATGAATCGTATCACTAAATGCAACTTGATAGGCTTCTAGCCTTGTCGATCTATTTGGCGGAGTCGTCCTTGGACGAGTCCACGCCAAAGAGCTTTGCCATCACCAACATCATCATCTGTTGGTTTTGTGCGTCACGAGCACTTTGGCTTTGCATCATTTCAAGTCGAAACGGACGCTCGCGTTCCTCGCGCGCTGCTTCCCGTTCTTCACGTTCACGTCGAAGCTCTGCTTCACGTGCAGCTTGTCGCTCGTCCATCATCATCATCACTCCTATCAAGCTCGGATCCATTCCTCCCGTTGACGAAGACGTATCCGATGCAACCTTCTCCATCATTTTGTCCAGGCGAATACGTCGTTGAGCGGTTTGGCTCAAATATACCCCTTGCTGCTGGCCTGAAGTGGGTGTCGGTAAGCTGCTTGACAGCTGCGCCAACTGCGCCGGCGAAAGACCCGCCCTAGGAGTTGCAGTCAATGGCGGATTGGTTAAAGGGCTCGAAGCAGCGACACGAGACACTGGCATCACGGCTTGTGGGCTGGTCGCACTACCAGCAGCGAACACACTTGGCTCAAATAACTCGGGGTCCTGTCGGGGTTCCAGTACGTCTAGCGGAGACAAGCCGAACCCGTCTTCAGACGTATCGATGTCCGGAGTTTCATCAAGCGCAGTGTCGTCATTTTCCGCTGTGTCAGAGTCGTCATGCAGTGTGCTAACCGCACTACGGGCCTCTATCTGTCGGAATGCAATCTTGGCTCTTTTTACCTCCGACGGACAGTCCGGGTCGCCCGTAGGCTTGCGCTTGTTTTTCAGATTCATGAACTTGCGTTTGAGACTTTCTCCGTCTCGGTCGGGCCAACCTGACGGCAAATGCGCATTGTACGCCGACGCAACACTGGCCCACTGCTCCGAACCGAATGGTAGTCTGTCTTCGACAATTCCAAGCATACCTATCGGAGCGCGTAAGTTGTCATGTTCGTCTCTGTCATGGTAAATAGTGAAGATAAACGTACGGTCGAGCTCAGACGGACGGAAGTTCTTCCCCTTCGTCATGGTACTGTGTGCAAAAGAGGTTGGCGTACGTGGTCAAAATGGTAATGCAGAAAACTCACCAGAGCAACACGGCGTCCCTGACGTCTATATCAGCAAAGCTATGGAGGCCAGCGTCTTCGAAACTGAGGTCTGACTTCCATTTTTAGTTTGGGTTGGGACGTTTGTGCTCTGACACAAGCTTGCTCAGACTGTATTTACGTCTGCGCATCGCTTGTGCCGAGTTTGTGCGAAGTTTGAGTCACTGCTTGTGTTGGACTTGTGCGATGCACATATTTCTGCTTGTGATATTTATGGAAGTCACCCATTTAGCAATCATCGTCCTTTTCGCACCCGAAAGGTATAATATACCTTTCGCTTTCAACACGTAGTTTGGTGACTGCAGGAAGTACAGGTGTACTGGGAACTCATAATCAATAGACCTCCAAATTAGAAATCGACCACTACGTTGAGATCTGTTCACATGACGAAGGTGGGGGAGCGATATGCCTGAAGTCACGTCTAATGTGCGAGATCATGACAATTGATCGTCTCGAGGTCAATTGTTCAGATCCTTCTAATAGGGGGTGTCAGAATTAGGAAAAATCGCTTCGAAATCGCATGCGATTTGGCGCAAAACCGAAATCACCCACCTCCGGAGGTGGGTGATTTGGAAAAGTGCGATCCGTAG